>OX333078.1:22500-107500 GCA_946863875.1 Alloplasta piceator | reverse complement strand
ACCAATGCAACCCTTGATCGAGACAACGTGAAAGCTCGATGAGACGAGCGAGCACAGTTAACAGTGTGGTAATACATGGATATATGTATATATCTATAGATATATAGGGGCATGCATACACCGAGAGCCACTGTTTCCTGTTACTCCCTTGGTAATCCCATTGGCCTCAATTAGCATCAACGTCCTCTTTCCTCCTGTACTGTGCGAACGGTGTCTTCTCTTGTATCGTGGGAGAACGAACAAGATCGACGAAACGAGCATAAACGAGATATCTCGTTTCTCCAATTCACCTGTTTACCGTCAAATTTTCAAAATAAATCCAAAAAATTTTATCTCAACGTAAAGTGTCTGAAATAATCTTCGAATAATTTTTTGGTCGTTGATCAAACATTTTCGAGCCTGATAAAAGCTTTTTTTGGTTGTTTTTTTTTCCAATGTTCGACAAATGATTGCAAAAAATGTCATGCAATTCTCATTGACGCATCGTGGTCGTGGAGATATTGTATTAACGAGGGGGATTCGAGGGCGAGTTAAACACGCGTGAGTCATCTGGTAGAACGAGCGAGGTGCATATGATGCAGCGAGCGCATTGAGCCCATGCAACGTTGAGAAAACGTGTACGAGAGAACCCTTCTTCTGTATCTGTCTTCCTCTTTCTCATGATATACATATATATATATGGGACATTCCAAGTGAAAACGTGGGGTCATTTCCCTCGGGTCATCAGATCCTTGTATAACTTTTTTTTTCGCATTGATCCCACTTCAAAAACAGCCTGATTCTTTTAAAGATTTTTCTGGCCACTCCTGCAGGTGGCGCGACGATTATTTTTTTGTAAAAAAGGGATAACTGAAAAAACACCATTTTTTTAATTCTGCAATCTTTTCCACAGATTCTGGGTCAAAAATAAGTAATATCTATCACGATTAGAAAGTGGGCCGTGGTTGCCTCATATTTTTTTAAACAATTTTCTTTTTTTCAGTTTCTAAAATAAAATAAAAAAATTAATTCCTAATACCTCTTATACATGAGTAAAAAAATAAAATAAAAATAAAACATGTCTTGGCAAGATTTGATATTTTGCATATTTTTCAAAATAAATGAGAAATTTTTTTTTTCAATAAAATACTTCAATAAAAAGGAATAACAGAAAAAACACCATTTTTTAAATTCTGCAATTTTTTATACAGATTCCGGGTCATAAATAAGTAATGTCTATCATGATTAAAAAGTGGGATGCGGTTGCTGCCTCATTTTTTTTTTCTTTTTTTCCCAATACCCCTCACACGAGTAAAAAATAAAATAAAAATAAAACATGTCTTGACAAATTTTGATAGTTTGCATATTTTCTAAAATAAATGAGAAAATTATTTTATTGAAAAAAAAAAGGATTTTTCAATTCTTTGTTGTAGGAATTTTTTTTTTTTTTAATTATTAAATTTCTTATATACGTGATTATATATATTCATGAATAAGAGGTTTTTATGAATATGTAATAATTTTTTAAACATTGAACGGTGAAATATTGGAGTTTTTTTCATTTTCTTCAATCAATTAATGTTAATTTCAATCAATCAATCACTTAATTTCATTAATTTAGTTAAATAAATAAAACTAATTTAATCAGTCAAAGGTGAACAAAATTTTGTTCAACGAGGATAGAAAAAAAATGAAAAAACGGCGGATAGAAGAAATCTTTAAAAAATTGTAAGTCCGTCTCGGTACAATTGTAAAAATAAGAAACAAAATCGTTGATCAACTCAACTCCGGAGTTCCCCATACGTATATAATGTATACATTATTTCTCCCTGGGTCGACTTAAAACCGACCGCTACTCCCATCTGCATTTTATATATATTAGAAAGTCTCCCACGCGCTCTCTCACTCGTGTGCCGAGGGCAATTTGTCGTTTCTCTCTTTACTCGGCTCACACCGGGACGAGGCGTTGAATGAAAACAATGTAGAGCCGATGGGGAGATTGATTGTTTCAACGTGAACGAAAATCAAGAACTTCAGCCTCTGCAATGTCTTGATTCGGAAAAAAAAACAAAAAAAAAGACACAATTCTTTACAAGCTTCCTTCACGTGCACTGAGAAAAAAAAATCGTTGAATGTGCAAAATCGTTAGTCGAATACGTTCAACTAAATATTTAGTTGTACAATTCACCATTTTTTTGCCTGAACAATATTTTGGTCGACCGAGAAGCGCAGAATTATTCAAGAAACTAATTATTTAGTTGGACCAAATGAATATTCAGTTGCGAGTATTCAACTAACGATTTCGCACATTCAACGATTTTTTTCTCAGTGTGGAGGCCAAAATTCCATAACGTTCCTTAAAAAGGAGTTTCCAATTCAAAATTGAAAATTAATGCGAAACATTTTTCATTTTAATAAAAGCAAATTTATTAATAACACAAATAAATAATAAATAATAATTGCCATTTTATAGCATCGAATGATAAATCAACTGCAGAATAATTTGCCAGATATTATAATTACAGGCTTTCCGGAGGCTCATCTTTTTGTTTTTAATTTTAATTTTAATCACGATTGTGGTCAACGTCTCGTGAGTCGAGAGAGATCTCGCAAACAGATTTGACGAGCCAGGGTTTAAAGAAAAAAAACTGAATTACTTTTTGCCAAGTCGGGTCTGGGATCTCCTCGAACGAAGCTTCCTCGCTCGCACAAGACGGCGTCGTTCGAGTCACAGATGTCACAAGGTCACAACTACGTTCAAGCACAAAATGTCCACGACACAGTACCGCTTACTCTTGTCTGCGCTTTTTTCGGCACGTTTTAGAGTGTAAACAATGCACAAATGGCCGAATTAGCGTAAACGAGAGATCGGTACCACTTTATTTCAAATACAAATTCGGAGAGGTCATTCTCGTTGTCTCTTCAGAGCCACGTCAACGATGCTGAAGTTTCCATAATTAAAATACAACGAAAATAATGTTTTCCAAAATTCATCCCTCTTGGAAGTAAAAAATTGTAGAAACAATTTTTGAGCTTCTTTTTCGATTTTGTAAATTAAAAATCATTTATAAAAATGTAAATATTCGACACTATTTAAAATGATGCGGGAAGCTTCGAGCTTAAAAATTAACTTCGGATGACCGAGTGCCCACGTGCGCTTACAGAGAAAACCCAACAGTGCCACGATAATGGCCTCGTGTCTCGAACATATGGTACTTACTTGATACATATACATCATGATCTTGGAGAGCAAGGAACACGTACAAATTCCCTCGTCAAGCATCAATGGCGACTCAATTTCACACATTTGATCGAAGCTCGTCGTTCCACATTTAACGCTCGGACTCGTCGTTTTCTCTCCGAACGATATTCTCCACCCGAACGATCGAGGTGAAAATTCATCAATGAATCTGATCTGATATGGAATCGAAAAATTGTTCAATTTTGCTCGTTGCTTCTTCGTCCTTTATTCGTTCAGATTTCTCCGCGACGAAGGGGAAGAGCAGAGAAGAGTGAAGAAAAAAAAAAATCATACGGAATGGCTCAAGATCAATCCAACACGAAGTACCGATTGACCTTTGAAAAATCGCCCAAGGTTGAAGTTTTAATTTTGAATTTTTCAAAAAATGAAACATACGTTGAAAGTTTGGTAATATTCAAACTATTATAAACAATACAGTCAAATTAATAGCTAATGTTATTTGTGAATGAATTTGACGATTCTCAATCAGAGGGTTAAAATTTTGAATTTTTTCAAAATCCAGTGGATCATCGCTATTCAAAATATTACACCGTGAGATATTGTGATTGAATTAATTATATTACTTCAATGAAAGTACAAAACCGTGCAAATTGGAAATTTGTGCATTATCGCTTCCTCTTCAATTTCAATAATACACGAAGCTTCCTTTATCACGAAGTCAGAATTCATTTCCGCACTTTCTCACAAAAGAAGGTTCGGTTGTATTGTTTTCTTTTTAGTTACATGATGAAAAAGGTGAAGCAAAAGGCCGCGAGATTTCTCGCTGAAGATATCCCGTGTGTGCTTGCGCGCGCGCCAGTGGCGCGTCGCGGTGTTCCCTCGTGGCGAGGCCACGATATTGATCAAGCAAGAGCCGCGCACCCCCGTTCGTACAAGGGTCGCAACAGAGCAGAGAGAGGGAGAGAGAGAGAGAGAGAGAGAGAGAGAGAGAGAGAGAGAGAGAGAGAAGCTCGGCATTGACATGTGACAAAGCCCAGAGCTCAGTTGGGGACAGCGCCAGCAAAAGCCATCGGGAATGTGATTTTCGTGCGCCTAGGCATTGCACGTTCTTCGTTTCACCGGGAGTCATCGTTGTCCACGTGACTCATCGCCAACGCGGTGCGCGATTCTATCGCGGCTCGTAAAGAAGAAAAATGCGCCGAGCCAACGGTACATGTAACAACGAGGAAGATATACGGATTTACGAGACAAAAAAATTAAACTCGTATTTCGTAGTTCCGCATTGTTTATTTACGATGCAATTTTATTCAAAGTTATTTTGATCAGGATATAACAATTTTCAATACCAATTGAGGAATGCATTTTTTTTATCTTCTCTGTACAGATATATTCTGAAATACACACGACGCATATACTTTTGAAACAAAAATATAATCAACGTACATTTCCCACAATCAGTCACACATATACGACATTGAAACAGTTCCATTACAGCAAAATTGCTCGACTCGAATAGTTCTCGGTCCAGAGTGTCACGAACAAGCAGGATATTCTCTCGATGCGGATCTTGGTATTGAAAAAATTCAAGGGTTTCAAGGGTTCCCCCTCGCGCGAATCGTCAGTGACTCGGTACAGACGCGAATGTGTCGCTAGACCCGTAACGAAGACAGGAAAAAAAACACAAACACACACACACACAGTCGTGGCGAGATACATAGTTAGACATTTCCGGTTGTCCGTGTCACGCGACACAGAGCGGCGAACGAGAGCGTGCCACTGAGTCGAAGAAAAAAAAATACACCCATAAAAATAACGAAATCCGTGTACAAGGACTCGAAGGAGTTTGTTACGGTTAGAACGAGAAAGAGCCGGTTACGGATCGTGGTTTTAAAAAATCGAACCGGTTATCCCTGACAGTATTTTTGCAAATGCACAAAAAGTCTCGATCGTGAGATGGAGATCG
The DNA here is from genome assembly GCA_946863875.1 of Alloplasta piceator. NCBI lineage: Eukaryota > Metazoa > Arthropoda > Insecta > Hymenoptera > Ichneumonidae > Alloplasta > Alloplasta piceator. The sequence continues at coordinate 102,356 of OX333078.1, read as the reverse complement.
ATCGAGCGTCGTTTGCCGGCGAATCATCGAGTCGATCCTGCGAGGATCGACTCGATCCTCGATCTCAGCGTGATGAAATCCTCCACGGTGATGAAATTATCTCGGGAATAATCGTCGAGGGAGATTGTGATAAAAATCCGGAAATAACTGCAATTTGAGAACCAAGTTTCATCCAGCAGCAGCGGTGGAGGAACAGGACCCTCCGGGGATGCCGAGTCTCGAGCAAAACTGTCGAGCGAACATTCGTCATGGTGCGTGAGGAGACGTCTTTCTCTCTTCAGCGAGAAATCCAAGCCCCTGAAATACACGTTTCTAGCTGTGGATCAACGTCATCGTCATCGTCGTCATCGTCATCGCACAGCGATGGAAAAGTTATACGAAAGACGAGAACCGAGAGAGCAAGCTGCGCAAGCGTCAAGATAGTTCGAGCCTCTGGACCCAGAGAGAAAAAGAGGGAATCGTAACGAAACGGAAAGAGGAGACGCTGAAACACGAAGCAGAGAAAAAGAAGCGACACGAGCAAGAGGAAGCGAAGATGAAACGGAAATACGGAAGACCGCTGAATCTCGCTTGTTTGTACTTTTACGGGTTTAACGACAAGACGCTGACGCGCGACAATCGGCGGCTCTTCCGCGACTTCGGCCCTCATTTTTGCGATCGTCGCTTCGCCAGCGCGGAAAAACTCGTCCACGAAAGTGACTTTTACGATGAAAAATTTTCCTGTGCACTTGGGAAGGTAGGTATATGGCTCGATCCTCATCCAACGAGAGAGAATTAAATTTCAGCCGTGCCGGTAAAATCTCGAATGGACAATTTCGATGGGACGGTTCAAATTTTTCATCGAGATGATGTATCAACCATCGTTGTTCGTAAATGAATTTGGCAACTATCCGCCGAAGAGTTAAATTTTCATAAAATTCAGAGTATTTGAAAAATTGCGGATACGGTGTGACTCGATTGATATTCGCGATATTGTACTAAAATTTTGGACGCAGTTGGTACATGTATCAACCATCGTTATTCGTAAATGAATTTGGGAACTATCTATCGCAGGGTTGAATGTTGATAAAATTCCGAGTATTTAAAAAACCGCGTATACGTTGTAACTTTATTAATATTCGAGATATCGCACGAAAATTATTTACGCGGTTGATACATCGACGATCATGATTCGTAAATGAATCTGGCAACGGCCAATTACAGGCTCAGAGTCTCATGAAATTCCGAATTTTCGAAAACACGGAGGGATTTATCCAAGAAATGAAAACATTCTACCCTTCCTGCTCGTCGAGCCGAGACCTCGAGAGATATCGGTGCCGGTGTCATGGCGTGTTTGATAATCGGTGAAACGTTGTCTATATCAGTGGGAAGCAACCGTGACAATTTGAGATAACGCGGTTATCGTTCGTTGCGACGTTGAATGACGATGAATCACGGTGTCCCCGAGGTCGTTTGCGACAAAGGGTGGGTTCCTAAACGCAGTTGTCAAGCAGATCCGCTGCATCCGGATACATCCAAGATGTATCTGGAAAAAGTTGTCGCTGCAGTGTCCCCCAATTTTTCATTACCGATCTAACTAACGTCGGTGATAAGAGAACGCTGGAAAATACTGATAAAAGAAGGCGTACGTGAGCAGATCCGAGCAGATCTGCTCGACAACTGCGTTCAAGAACGCAGCACCCACGGTCAACGACAATGACGCAACGGCTATGCGGAAAAACCGCCTTCTTGTATACGGCTACCTATAGGTGTGTTCTTAAACGGAGTCTTTCATCGTTCTGTCTCTGTCAATCATATTGAAATAAAAAGAGACACGACGATGAAGAACGATACAAAACTGCATTAAAGAACGCACCCTGTAGTTAAGGGATCGACTCATTTCGAAGGATGCAAAAATTCGCGTTAACCGAGAGACTTATTTTGCTGCAGAATCACGGTTACACATTTTTCTCTCTGATGTAAAACGAGAACTCTGTCGTTCAAACGCATCTTTGGTCAGGGTAGCTTCCTCTTTGAGACGTATAATCAAAATGATTGACGTCTTTCACGGACTCTGTTAATCTTTGATCCACCCCTGGAAATTCCAGTGTCACGATTAAGAATATCACGGCAAATGTATCAAGACGAAAATTTCGGCTTAACGAGGAGAAAACACAAAAAAAAAATTGGCGATCGATTCTTTGCACGTAGTGTAATCAAGATTTCCATTTTCAAATCTCTTGCCCAGTCTCATCCTTGCCCGAACGTAACTTTTGTGCATGCGTGCGTGTGTGTGTTGTTTTGGAATAGGTCGGGATCCGTGCGGTCACGCGAAAGCAAAAAACGTGCGAGAGAAGAGAATCCGGAGGAAAGGGGGCGAACAAGATAAACGCAAATGTTGCAACGTTTCGTGACTACCGTAAAGGAAATCTTCTCGTCTGGTTTCGCCGCAATGCTGTTGCCCATAACGAGGAGGACGGGGGATAAATTTGTGCCGCATTTGCCCGAGTCACGACGGAAAAGAAGAAAAAAAACGACTCTCGATTCGTTCGACTGGCCCAGAGCCAAATGGTCATTGCGAAAAACTTGAGCGACTCCGTTCGCTCGAGAGTGTCTCTCGTCCTTTCCTCATTTTTTCATATTCAAGTTTGCATCGTTGCGAGCAACGAAAACACGCTACTTCAAATTAATTTTCAACGAAAATTGACTCTTGGCCCTTGCATTTAATGATGCTGGAGTTTGGATCGTTCAAATTCAAGGAAAATATCTTTGTCTCAAAATTCATTCGTCCTACGGATGAGTTTTCAAAAGAAAAAAATCTTCAAAATGCTTTTCAGGGACTCCATCTAGAATCCAGCGCCCCAAGCGGACAAAATGAACGTTAAGATAAATGGAAATTACAATTTAAAAAAATCATTTCCGTTGCGTTTGAACGATGCAAACTTCATTTTTTTGTCATTTATTTATTTATTTTTTATTTATTTTTTTTTTTTTCATTCATAGTTGACCCATCACCACAGTGTGGCGATACGATACGAGGGACGCTTATTTTGCAAACCTCGTCGTACACGATCGAGAGAGATACGCATCTGTCGGGTTATTTTTATTATTTTTATTCGTGGCGCGAACGTTGCTCGGTAATTATCGCGTGTATATATATACATATATATGGATACGTATGTACCAGGAATAGTGAAATAAGCCTCGAGTCGACTGGCGCACCTTCTCAGATGCCAATGAAATGCCATCACTGTTGGAAAATTTTTCAAACCCATTTCCGAGTCGAAAAATGTACTATTTCCAAAGGATCATGATTTTTCGAAAATTCCTCTGCAATATCGGAATATTTAATTCCGCTATAATTACAGTAGAGTCCCGGTATAACGAACAGAATGGGGGTTTATTGCCCATGGCCATAAACCCCCATTTGCTATACCGCGCCATACATCACGGCGCCGGTGTAACGAACGAATCTCGCCGGCCGCAAGATTTGTTCGTTATACCGGGACTCTGCTGTACATATTTTTGGTCGAAAAAAATAATATACAAGATAAACAAAAATCTTGATAATCGCGGCATCGATCTTGAACGTTAAAATCGGAAGAAGAAAAATTACCGACGCAACGAAGAAACTCGAGTGGATCGTGGAGGCGATTGTCAGCGAGAGGTGAGCTCGCTAAAAGTGAGAGGCGAGAGAGCGAGAAAGGAATTTTTTTTTTATATTCACGAGAGAACGTCAATCGCATCGTTTGGAATTTCGTTCCCCATCGAATTGGAATCTCATCGCATTAAAATTTAATAAGTTTACAAATTATGAATCATCAGTTATTATATATTATATGATACATATAATAATAATAATAATAATATATAAATAGACATGATCAATAAAAAAATTAATAAAGTGAAATAAAAATAGAACAATAAATGCAAGTTTCGCGAGACTGTTGAAGTTTGGAATGAAAACAATGCGTCGGAAGGGCGATAAATGAAATCTCAAATTTTCACAAAGTTCCGAAATTACACTGGTAAATTACAAGATCTCCGGAGATAACGATGTACATGTCGGCAAAATCGTCACGCTCTCGAATGAACGACTCAGTTTTAACTCGAGTATCATAACACGCCACGGATTCAATGTAACGAGAAAAAAAACAACAGAGAAATTCTTTGTTGCACAAAAAAGTACGTGTACAGCGTGCACGATATCTTTCACGCGGTCATTTGTGGCATGTACATGGGGCATTTTCCGTCAAATCCCAGCGATTATCTTCTTTCATTTTTATTTCCAATAACCCTGTCACTGACCCAAAAAGGCGTCAAAATATTAATTTTCTTTTTGAGTTCGTAGGCTTTCGCTGTTCGTGGAGATTCAAATTATTTCTATAATTTCAACACTGAAAAAAAAGATGGTTGAATCAACAAAATCTTTTGTCAAATACGTTCAACTAGATAATTTAGTTAGTACAATTCAACATTTTTTTGCCTGAATAATATTTTAGTCAACCGAAGCGCAGAATTGTTCAAAAAACTAAATATTTAGTTAGACCAAATAAATATCTAGTTGAACGTATTTGACAAAACGTTTTGTTGATTCACACAAATTTTTTTTTCAGTGAATGAATCCCAGAAAAACAAAGACTCATGATCATGAAAAAAATCATATTTCAAATGACCGAATAGGCGTGAATTTTGTACGTTCGAGAGAAGCTTCTTTTGAAATCGTTTCTCGCGCTTTCCGGGCTCCTCTTCCCTACCTGGTCGTAAAAAAAACATTTTTTTAAATGTGGAATGCCCCATGTACACAGATATATGTATGTACGAGTGCATTCGGCGTCGCAGTATGCACGGTAGAAGCGTAGTAGAAGCCTCTTATCGCGAATCTCCAAGGTCAGAGCGAAGAAGTTGATACACGAATGGGTCAGGAGCACGTAAACGCCGCAACAGTGACTGTCCATCGTTGCTCGCCACCAAAGAATCCACGAGGATTCAACGAAATTAATTTTCATCATTCCCATTCTCGTTATTTACAACAAAACAACAACAAAATCGGATGCATCTCCCCACGATTATCTTCATGAATCCACAAAGTCTTTGAAATTAATTTCGGATTTAACTCGACAAACTCTTTTACACATCCACGCTATTGTCGATGAGTCAGGGATCGTTCTTATCGACAAATACAATTATAAAATTACTAGTAATAAATTATAATTGAAAATTGTGGTAAGCAAGACCTTGGGAGAGCTGCCTCCGTGCCGTGATTCCGCATTGATTGAAAAATTTCATTGCCATTCATTCAGCGATTCAGTGATATCGTGGAGAATTTTGAGGAACATTTTTGGACCATAATATCGGTGTTTAACGTCCTGTTAAGGTCCGTGAGAAGGAAAACAGCGAGTCAAAGATGATAAGGAGATGATCCAGGGGTAAAGATAGAGGAGGGAGAAAAAAAACAAGATTATCCGAGATCAGCCCGAGGTTCGACCGGCGGCGAGGACCGTGAACTCGGTTACCGGATCCTCCTGCATCTCTACTCGCGGTTATATCTTATACGTCCATATACATAGACGAGTGCAACTTACACGTCTGTGACTGTACCAAAAGGGGGTGCTCACACGCTCGGAATGTCAACCGGTCAAAGAGAGAATAATGAGAACCACAGAGACAGAGGGAAATAGGGTTTTACGGCTAACAATGAACTCGGTCAGCTGAGAATATCGCGCCTTATCGAGATACGTATCTCGATATCGCGTAAGCACCGGTACTTGTTCGACAAATTATCTTTTTGATAAATATTTCAAGACCGCGATCGAATCACCTTGAATCGATGAAAATTTATTTTACGTTCATCGAACGAACTATGGGTAATTTTTTAAAAAAATCTAATGACGTCAAAATAGAATTTAACCCTCGGTAGACACACATGGGTCTGTGGTGCCCGGTCCGTTTCTCAAAATCGATAGGTTCCAAAGGTCAGTCCATATTTCGGTATTCAAGTAACCCATCACCCAATGCACGGCACGCTCTCTTTCCATAGATCTCAAACTACTCTCCTGAATTTTTTAAGATTTTTTAAACGAGTCCAAGTATGTATCGTAAAAAACGGTGGACCCATGTGTGTCCAGGGAGTGTCCATACAAATTGTGGGGTGTATGCGGAGGTTTGAATCGCTGGGAATGGATCTTACGTCACTTTTTGCAAAATTTAACAACGCTTTGCAACATTTTACGACACTTTGAAAATACATCTTGGAATATCTTTGAATTTTTTGAATCATTATTTACCAATTGTTCGCAAGATCTTCCGATTGTTCGGTAGATCGATCCTCTTTCTGATTTTTCGTCAAAACCGAACGTTCGGAACTTCAAGTGGATCGGAAATAGGATAAAAAACGGACTTTTAGTAAGTAAAATAGAAATAAAAATAATTTTAATTTTTTTTCACGATTTTTTCATTTTTCTTGCGATCAACGAAACGAGGAAGAGTATTTTTGAAGATTAGAAAATTTGAAAAATGTACAGAGCCGGTACGTATACCGCCCGGGAATACAGTTGGATCGGTCTCTGTGTCTTTCTCCCTCTCGTCGTCCGCCACACCTACCCGGGCGAGGGTTCAATCGAGGTAGTACGGAAACCACCCCCCGCATAGCCGGCTTCCAGAGACGGCCACGTGCAGCACAGTCGTCGTGAACCGCCGCCCTTATTCGCCACACCTTATCGATGAAGAGAAAAAAACACTAAAAAGGTTGAAAAACCCTTTACGATTTTTACACGAAATTCTTCTAGGAAAAATTCCCCGACTTCTCCAGGTTTTTCCGGATAAAAAGTAAGATTTTTCCAGCCTACGAATAGTCAGGAGTAATTCAATTGGCAATTTTAAACGACCGAAGATTTTCCAGGCTGTTGTATTTCAATCTATCGATCTATTGAATTATCAGTTATCGCTACAAGCATAATCCTTGAATTATAAATTAGCAACAATATATGGTCGTCACTAAAAACGATTTTTAAAAGATCCCCGATTTCCTCGACTAAATTATGCACCTGATTACCGATGACGATAAATCACCCGATCCAAGCATAAATATTAATGCATAAATAAATTTGTACAACGAACGATTCTCAGATTTCATAGAATTCATTCATTGAAACGCCCCTTTTGTGCATAGCCTTACTATAACGTTCAGCCCTTCATTCGGTTGAACAATGTCTTTTTTAAAAAAAAGGAGGCAAACCATTATTCTCAGCTCCTAGAATATTCGTTGAATTTTTCAAATTTTTCAGTGTCGACGATCATTGTTTAGCATATTTAACGCTCGCTAGAATAATATCCAGCAGAGAGTGATCAATGTACCGCGCTTACCACGGAGTATATGACACTGGATGAACGAGAATTGCGAGCTCCTCCGCACGATCAACGGATGCGAATATAAAAAATAAAAAAACAGCCGTTACACCGTTACGTCGTATATAGTACAACGCGCGCGCGCCAGAGAGGGAGAGAGAGAGAGAGAGAGAAAATAAATGAACGATAGTCGGCATCGCCCCCCCGCCGCTGTTATCCGTGTGACCCATCCCATTCGTAACGAGTCACATACATACACACACACGCATACGCACGCACACACATCGAGAGAGACAGGGAGAAAGAGGCTCGTGGTTATCGCGAGAGATCCGTACGAGACCACCGGATCGACTTGACAAGACGTCACAATCTCTTCCATCGTTCGGGCATAGAATTTTACGATCTTTACGGTTAAACACAACGAATACGCCGATTCTCCGTGTCTAATGTACGGAGGAAGAAGAATATAAAAAAAGGAAAAAGAACTCACCGTGTCCGAAGCGCCTGGAGGAAATGCCGCGTGTCGATGCATACTCCTCGTGAAAAAAACGCCCCGCAATGATACAAAGGTTTTTTTTCTTTTATTCCTCGCAAAGCGCCACCTCTCACTGTGTAAAAACTATGTCGACGTGATTATATTTCCTACAAATGTTGAGCGCGTGACGACAAAGACGACGACAACGAATAAGAATATTCTCACGAATGTTTCGGGACGACGAAAATCCGGCGCATTATCACGATAATCGACACACCCACTGCGCAACGATCGGCTATCACCGTGAAAGCCCGTTTGATAAGATGAGGGAGAAACAAAAAAATGTGGTGTTTTATTATAAAACTCAGACCGCGGGGGAGAAAGCAGAAAATGGCGTTGCTCCGCTTACGCGACTCCGAATCGTACTGCGTGCCCGACACCCGGACCCGATCGTGCGCAAAGGTAGCGCCGCTTAAAGTGCGTATCGTTAGCGGCGAAATTTCGTACTATGTACCAAAATGTGCGAGAGAAAGAGAGAGAGAGAGAGAGAGAGAGAGAGAGAGAGAGAGAGACGGAAAATATTCTCGTGGTGCCATCTGAATACAGAAAAAGCTTCTAAATAGTAAATTCTTCCGATTCGATCAGTGGCGCAATTTAACCGGCTTTTTCGTGCCGCGTAGTTTTCTTTTCGTTTCGAATAATCGACCTGCCGTCGATAATAAGTTGATTGATTGATCAACAACGCATTTGTTTTGTAACGTTTTCTGTAAAAGTGTTCGATCGTGATATTCCTGAACGTTTCAAAATCATACAACATGGCGGACGAAGCTGAACAGGTAAACAATACCGCGATGCAAAGAACTAGGTTATGTTCCTACGTTTCGTGATATTCGATTACGCAGAGATCTATATTCTTCAGGTTCCAGCTATAAATGTTAAAGAGCCTCTGGATCTCATCAGATTGAGTCTCGATGAGAGGATATACGTTAAAATGCGCAACGAGCGTGAGCTTCGCGGACGTCTGCACGTGAGTGTGAAAATAAATCCACCGAGTAACGTTGGAAGAAATTGTTGCGACGGAGAAAAGCTCTGAGATTCGCGTTTCGGAACTTTGTGTTTACTTTGATTTTTTTTTTTCCAGGCTTACGATCAGCACTTGAACATGGTTCTCGGTGAGGCCGAGGAAACCGTGACGACGGTAGAAATTGACGAGGAAACGTACGAGGAGGTGTACAGAACGACGAAGAGAAATATTCCGATGCTGTTCGTCAGAGGCGACGGTGTCATTCTCGTATCGCCGCCCAGTATGAGAGCTCAGATTTAAAATACTACGAATCATCCTGAGCTAAGATCGAGATTATCCCCGTACGTACCCGGGTACGCCGCAAATTTTGAGATAAATTATGTTTTTATATCCAAACATCGAAATATCCGTCGGATAAATTTTTTCACGTATTTCTTCTTGCGATTTTGCTCAAAAAAATTGTTCGGATCTCCGCGTTTCGTTGGCCGCGGATTCGGCGCTTTCGTCTACGCTCGAGTCGCACGTCCGAATAGAATTTTTCACGACGGTTCCTGTGATTTGTATCGTGAGATCGGAGATTCTTCGATCCTTGAGCTCGATGAGACTCTCGAGATGGGAAACTTTGTCGCCGAGCATGCTTACGGCGCTTTTTTTTTCCTCCAACTCGCGCTTGAGTTTGACAAATGCCCGACGCGGTACCGTCGTATTTGCAATTTCCTCGGCATTGAGAACGGACTTGACCGTTTCTATAGGTATTATGGACAATCGCACGAATCAAGGAGTCGAAATTTCAACGAGCGTACCTATTGACAAATTTCGCCAATCCGAAGCATATTAATTGAAAAATTATTTCATTACCGCCTTTATGATTTTCTTCGTAGTCAAAGTACAACGAGTCTCTGTCCGCGTTGCAATCCTTCAATATTTTTCTTCTCAAATCAGCCAGAACGATTTCTATGCATCCAGGCTCCGAATACGCGAGACGATTGATCATCCCCTTGCCGAGTTTCATACCGATCTTTGACAATACTTTGCGATTAAGAGTACTCCAGTTGTCAATTTTATTGGCCACGCTGCTACGCGTCGCGTAATTGTGCAAATCGACGCGGCGTGGATAATATCGCTTCAGTAATTCTGCCATGAATACTGCTCGGAGTGAAAAGATGAAGAAACGAGAGTTCATTTTATTACTTCACGAAAAACGCTTTGTTATTTCAAACATTTTTTTCGTTATTTTTCTTTCGTACGGTCAAACTGTTCCACAAGCTCCATTTATGGGGAGAAATAATAAAACTACTCATCATGGAAAAGCTTAAGGATTTGCTGGGGAAAAAACAGTGGAAAAAAAATTAGGAAATCAGCGACAATTTCTTAATTTGCACGATTTTTGAAAAATTACATTTCTACCGGTTAGTCGAACTAATCATCTGACCGGTCGATTAAATAACTTTATCTGTAATTAATAGAAATTAGTGCAAATATACCGCCGTCTGAAAAATCTCTCGCCATGTTTCTTCTCGGTCTCGAGAACGATATTCGATCGATCCACGTTAATACCTCTTCGAGGTTATCATTTATATTCTTAGTATCATTCGTGCCGGTCGTAATCGTAGTCCCCGACTCTTTCGGAGTTGAATAATCGATACTTTTTTTCAAAGTTTCAACTGAATCAGACATGCTCGTCTTATCGTTTACCTCGAGCTGCAAAGAGTCTGCGCGTGACTCCATTCTCGGCGGTTGTCTCGGGCTCAACGCCTTCGACATCTTTTTTTTTTATATCTCACTTGACAAAAAAACTTGATAATTTATCGAAAAGATTGCGTAGAAAAGATATATATGTATAAATATACATATATATATGCAGCAGAGATGAAGAAATGAAAAAATGATAGAAACTAATTTTTTTAGCGATTTTCTTCTGATCACTACAAAAATGCCTCACTTCGTTACCATTGATTGTTATCATTATAAATTTAAATATTAGAGAATTTCTGTCGAATCTGTGTGTGTGTGCGTGCGTGCGTGCGTGTGTGTGTGTGTGTGTGTGTGTGTGTGTGTGTGTGTGTGTGTGTGTGTGTGTGTGATTCATTGAAATTTATAAGGACTCGGTGAATTTCCTCGCATTGCATCATCAATTTCGTCAGAATTTATCCCTTGAAGAGCGCGACAGCATTTTTCTCGCTCAATGCAACTCGAGTCTTGCATAAAACTGCATCAACTTGCTCAAGTTTTGTGTCCAAAAATTTCACCTTTTTTTAAAAAAAAATTATGAGTATAACTCGAGCAAACTTTCAGAGATCGTGCTAATTTTTTAATACAGATGGAGTAATTACCAAAGAATATTTGCTATTTGAATTGTCCAAGATTCAATCGAGAATTCATATTGCATCGAATTTCGAATTATTTCGAAAATATCTGTCAAGAGTATAACTTGAACAGTTTTTTCTAAATATATTTTTGCGATTTACGACAAAGTCGAAGTGAAAATCGCAGCCCTATTTCTTCAATTATATTTCTCATTTCTAATCTCTTCTAATTTCTTCGATTATCTCTTCGGCCAATTAAGATTTTTAATTTTCTCTTTGTTTTTAGTTTTCAATTTTTTGACGTTTTTGGGATTGTTCCTGACCACATTGATCCTGCGTGCCCTCGATATAGTACATACATCGGGACTGTTAAACCGGCGTGATAATCCTGTTTTGGGGGATCGATGTCCTCTCTTTCACGCTACGTGCCAAAAACCAAGGGGAACAACATTTATCGCGGGTACAAACACGCACACATGCGCGTTTATCTTTTTCCGGTTACCGTGCACGGACACGTGAGGGATTTCAAGGTATCAGACGCACGCACAAAAATTCGAACGGGGCGGGGAGCGATTTATGGAAGAAAATAAAAAAAAAAAAGGAACCCGCGTGTGCGCGGCTGCGCGAAACACCACGCGCGGACTTTGCTTCGAGCGTGTGTATTACAAATGTTAAAACGTGCGCGCAACGTCCGTACAAAATTTTCTATATATATTGCGAACGCGGCGCGAGTTCCCATCAGACGCGTTTCTTCTTCGATTCGCTATCGGTCAGCGTCCCGGTTATTATTCCACCATACGCTCTTGAGTCTCCCGGTCGAGGAAAGAAGCTCGTTCGGTGATTAAAACAAAACAAAAAAAAAGAAACATTGAAAATAATTGGAAAAAATACCTCGTAAAAATTGATCCGACAAAAATCTACTTCTACATCGATAAAGATCACAGAGATATGAAAAAATCTATGCAGTGACGATTGTAATTAGATCAGGCAGTATTTACAGTGCTTCGAGACGAAAGTGGCAGCGAAATTTGAATTTAAATACAAAACCCACGCCGTTCAATTTGATAATTGAAAAATTCAATCGAATCTAAAAATTGCGCGCTGACGCAATGGCAATCGGCGAGAATGCAAACGGTAAGACGCTATTTGGGTACAAATACACATGTATATTTATATCTAAAATTATTCTAAACTATATCCAAATGCCTCAGGTCTATGCTACATCAAATGATTATGTACAATACGATTTTCAAGCAGCACGAAACATTAATATTTGCACATTGAACATTTGTCACCAAATTTTTTAGATTTTTTTATATTTTCATAAATCTAACATTCGAGCATTTTTGTAAATCACATCTAAATCGAAATACGTTGACATGTGGTGTACAATGGATAATTTTTTATCCCTTCAAAATATTCAAAATATTCCCGTCAAAAGTTTCCTCTAAAACAGCGCGTCAAGGTCACGCGATTGAAAGACAAATCGCGTCCTTTTGACCTTGACGCAACGTCCATCCCTTCCATCGATCTCTTTCCCATGAGAGGGCGCCTCCGCTCTACCGCGCCGCTCCCTTTTCTTCGACGCTGAACGCGAAGCACGTGGGCCCGTTACACATATATTTATTATTTTTTCGTCTTCCAAAGATCGATCCATCCATATAAATATATATGTCGCGAATCTCGAACTTGATTCAATTTAAAGTAATAAAAATTTCATCATACCCATTATCTCACTGTTTTTTTTTTTGTCTTCTTACTATTAAAAACGGCCACTCATAACGGGCAATAAACTCTGCTGTTGACGGCATTTGCAGAGCCACTTGTGTCGAATGGAACGTGCCGTCTGCGTGAGTAAATCCGTGGGTAGGGACCTTAATGTCAGACACGCTCTCTTTTGTACGACTCGAACCTTCGTCCCATCCTTGTTTTCTATTCAATATCCACAATTCCCCCCCCCCCCATCTTAATGTCGCTGTCGCTCCCAAAATAATTTTACACGATCTCTGGAGCGACGAGAAGCGCCTCCGTGCTCATTTTCAACGGTGCGCGACTGTCGCAAGATCAAAAGATTATTTTTACATTTTTTTCCCGTCCAAGGTTAGAGTTCCAAATATTGTACACTTTTTTTCCTCAAATATGATCCAATCACGGAAAATACGAATGAAACCAGTCAAATTTTTCAAGGCATTTGTATGTTTTTTTTTTTTTTAAAGAGACACCCGCGAATGAATTAAAAGTCGATAAATGTGTTTCTAATTTCGCGAAAAATTCCACTTTGAAAAATAGACGTTTCTTCGTACAGCCATTTGGAAATTGTCATGAATTTGAGATAAAACTTTTCGAGGATGAGTCACGAACAAGCTTGAAAAAATAACCTTGTCGTTTTGTATTTGTTCAAATATACACCAAAATATTTGGTGTATATTTGACAACTAGAACTCCTAGAACAAAATCTATCCAGCCTTTTCAATGTCGCTTGATCTCAATTTCCGATGTTTCTCTTGTATTTACTCCGTACACCTTGTAATTAGCCATTTGAGAATAAAAAAAAAAGAAATTCGATGAAAAGTCAAAGACCCGACGTGCGAATGAATCGCTCTGGCAAACTGCCTCTTTCTATTTTTATCCCCACGTAGCAGCCTTCTTCTTTCCTTATTCTCCAAAGCGTGAAACCATAATTGACAATGATTTCCATCGCAATAAAAATACAGGAGACGTCGGTGGAGGAGGTGAAAAATGGCGACTTCCCGTACGTTATCTCATGGCGATAATGGGTTCGATAGGCCTCGCGATAATATACGGTTTCAAGGTCAACGTAAGCGTGGCAATCGTCGCAATGGTCAATGCGACAGCGGTCAAGCTCGAGGACGAGAATAAAAATGTCAGCGTCTTCGATGTTTGCGGTTTTTACGAAAACGTCGCCGAGACTCAGTCGGAGGTGAGTTTCATGCAGCTGAAAGAAGAAAGAATATTCAGGCATCGTCTTTGTCTCCGTCTTTGTAAAAATTTCCTATTTATTTTTTTCAATGTACGACTTACAGGATGGTCCATTTGTATGGAACGAGTCTCTTCGTGGTTACATACTCTCGGCCTATTTCTGGGGCTATCTTGTATCCCTGATGCCAGGTGGAAGAATGTCCGAACGTTTGTCAGCGAAATGGGTGATGAACGGTTCAGTTTTGCTCAACGTCGTCGCTTCCGTATTATCACCATTGGCGGCCGAGCTTCACTATTCCCTATTCATGATTATGAGATTTATCCAGGGTATCGGTGGTGTACGTATCCCGATCAAGATTCATTTCGGCGTGTCGCTTGCTATTCCGCCAACTATCAATTATATATCACGCGGGAAATGAATTGAAACAAATGTCCGTATAGTTAAAAAATGGGTCACAAAGAGAATTTCTACGTTACGCGGAGAATCTCTTCCGGCTAAAGCATATTTTCTTCACATTCTCCGAAATCGGATAATGATATCCAAGAATGATTTCATGTAAAATATCATCAACTGTTTTTCAAGCGATTGTCATGCCATCATTTCGATTGGACGATTAAATAATAGTATTTTTTTTTTCACCCATGCAAGATTTTCGTGCTTTTCACCGTATGCGTAGACTGCCGAAAAGTGACTCTTTTTGGCTATCCACGCATATAGTGAAAAGACACTCGAATCTGCCATGGGGAAAAAAAAGATCGTGTGCAACGCGGGGCAGAGATTCGTCTTTTGTCTCTGGCCCTGGATGCACAGAAAAAAAAATCTTGATATCCTCCAGGGTGTTACGTTTCCCGCGATGCACGTTATGGTCTCAAAATGGGCGCCGCCGAACGAGCGAAGCATTCTCGTTTCCATCGTTTACGCTGGAACCGCACTGGGAACTGTAATATCGATTTTATTGTCCGGTCTGATCGCCTCGAAACTCGGTTGGATATGGATATTTTACATCGAGGGTGCACTCTGTTTGATATGGTGCACAGGTTGGTGGCTAATGATCGAGGATTCGCCGGAGCAACAGAGGCGTTTTATCAGCCAAACGGAGAAGGATTATATTCGTGATTCACTCGGACAAACGGAAAACGAATCGCACGATTCCAAGCTGCCCGTTCCTTGGCGCAAGATTTTCACATCACCGCCATTCATTGCCATTCTCGTAGCTCATTTTTGCAACAATTTCGGCTGGTACATGCTCCTCATCGAGTTACCGAGTTTCATGAATCAGATACTCAAATTCCAGATGAGCTCGGTAAAGTGGCTCTGTCTTTCCTTGTTTTCTTCCTTGTTTACTGAATATTTGAAATTTCCAAATTTTGCATTTTCTTCACAGAACGCTGGACTCTCGGCATTGCCTTTTCTCTGCATGTGGCTCTTCACGATGATACTCAGTAAAATTCTCGCCATTGTGCAGGACAAGAAATTAATATCGGTTACTCTGTCGAGAAAAATAGGCACCTGGATCTGTGAGTTCTGAGGGCAGAAATAGAAGAAAAAAAAGATTAATTAATTTTTATCTTTTTTATTTTCATTATTGTTCATGCTAGTGGAATTTATTTTCAGCCGCGGGAGTACCTGCAATTTGTTTGATCGGTGTATCCTTCATCGGATGCGACAGAACTCTCACTGTCGTATTTATGACGATAGGCGTGACTTGCATCGGTGGAATGTATTGCGGTTTTCTCGCGAATCACATCGACATCGCGCCAAATTATGCCGGTACGTTGGTAGCGATTACCAACAGTTTCGCGACGATTCCGGGCTTTCTCGTGCCAATATTCGTCGGGAAACTCACTGAGGGAAATGTAAGAATATGCATAATTATCGAACTTGGCGAAATTATGGTGCATTATTCGATTATTTGTTTCTCATGCACTCGAATATTCGAGCGTTTCGTAACTGGAACGTTCAATTTTGAATTTTGTGTGCATAATTTTTTTTTTACAGCAAACTATCGAGGCATGGACGACGATATTTCTCGTGACTGTGGCTCTTTACGTCGTTGAAATAATCGTGTACACGATATTCAGCTCGGGGGAGGAACAACCCTGGAACAAAGTGAAATTGTCGGACGAGGAACTCGCGACTGATCAGACACTACCTTTGCAAGAAAAAGAGACTGATTGAAAAAGAAAAAAAAATCATGAAGGAATTCGAGAATAAGCGAGATCGAGAGTTTAAATAATTAATTATATTTACAGATTGTTATTGTATTATGACCTAGTATTTCAACGCGAATGCATCGTGTATCGAGTTCAAAGTACCGCGTTTAGATCCACAAGATCGAAGCTTGTAAATAATAAGTTTTAAAAAAGAGGTAAAATCAATGATTCGGGTTGTTTTTTACAGTAGCCTCGGAATCAACGAGCCCTCGTGATCTTGCAGAAATACATAGGTCCCCAATTGTTGGCCTTTGTCGGTATAACGATGTGTCCGTATTTAAGACCAAAATCGCCAAATTTGTAGAGACACCGAAGCGGTTCCAGAGCCTCGGTCATATCCCTGCGAAAGAGACAGCGTGCACTTTGGAATTATCCAATGATAACTTTTCTTTCGAAATTTTCGACCACTTCCATCGGTAAAGAATTTTAAATTATTGCAAAAAAAATTGTTATCCCGCCTGAACCGGAAAACAGCAAAAGTTGATTCGAAGATATACTTTTTTAAATAAGTATATTGGGTCAAGGTGGTATCCGATCATGCCAGAGGTGGTATCTCACAAGCGGTTCGCCGAGAGGTCGAAAAAATGCTTCTTGGATCCGTTTGATGTAAATTTTGTAAATGTTTTTTTTTATAACTCACATCACGATCATCGACGATCTCGTGTCTTCCCAGTTTTTCTTGAGCGCCATTTGAACGACACCGTCATTCTGTATCGGACTCAGAGAGCACGTGGAATAAACGACTATTCCACCGGGAGCAACCAATTTCAAGGCCTGAGCTAGAATTGCCGCTTGCAATTCGGGCAACTGAAGTCTCTCGCGCAATCGCGATGGTTTGAATATACTGTTATCGTCCTCGTGAAGAACATGACGATCCGTCGTACACGGTACGTCGACTAAAATCTGAAAGAAAAAAAAAAAAAATGACACGTTACTTTCTCCTCTTTTCCATCACGACTGTACTGAAATTTACTCACGATCGATATAGTAATGGAGATTGTTTGTTATTGAATTTGACAAAAATCGATAAAACGTTTGAAATTTAAATGAATTTGTAATATTTTCGAAAACGTGGCGTATATTGTAATTTTATTAATTTTCAAGATATTGAACTGAAATTTTTGAGACCTTTAATTACATTCATCAACGACGAGTAATTTCGAGAAAATACTTATACCTTATTGTACAAATCCGTTTCGTCCATTTCCCGAGCGTCTTTGTTCGTGACGAATAATCTGTTGTTCCAGACATCGAGATCACCCAAATACTCATCGAGAACATCGTTTATACGATTGACCCGTCCGAGTTTAACATCATTGGCGACGAGGACTCGCGGCATGAGAGTTTGAAGAGCGACGAATGTTTTTCCACCTGGGGCGGCGCACATGTCGAGGACCGTATCGCCGGGTTGAAGATCGAGGGCGAGTACCGGCAGTATCGAGCCTCCGTCCATCAGGTAATAATCGTAAACGTCGACCTTTCCTCTCCTCGGTGATGGAAATTTACCGTCGTTCCGCGCCTCGAACGTATAAATTTTGAGATGTTTGGGAAAATTTATCAGGGGATCTTTTTCAATTTCGACAGTGAAATCTGCGGCGCGATTGTAATAACTATAATGATCGGATTCAAGTATCCAGTCGTCCAATCCTTTGATCTTCGTAGCCGGTATATACTCGTGAAGCGACGAGCTCGTAATTCCTATCGAAGGTTTAACTATACGACTTTCCTCTAATTTAGCATTAGCGAGATCCTCCTCGATCGGTCTCATTCGCACGGGTTTCATAGGCTCGTCAATTTTTTTTTTCTCATCGCGATCGCTCGCCTCTTCCAACGATCTTGGCGATGGTTCGTAATCACGCGGATAAAAGGAGCGCAACTCCTCCGTTTGTTTTTCGCTCAAAATATTTTCCATTCGTCCTTCGAGCTTTACGTTCTCCGTATCGTCCGTTTCAGGCTCTTTCTTGCGATTAGCGAGATTTTTTCGTTGCGCCTCGTACAGAGATTTCACGTTTATAGCGCCGAGCAGCTCCAATTTTTCCATCGTGTTTTCAACGTCACCGAAATTATTCAATATCGCCATGTGTTTGTTGTTCTTTTTCAAAAGCGCGCTTCTTATGTTTTGCCACGATTCGCCGTAAACGGTCTTGTAAAAATCATCAAAGTGCTCGAGCGCTTTGTCCGACGGTGCAACTTTTTTCTTCAGTACGCTCTGTTTGTTTTTAACGGGACACGACAATTTGATCGGCGTTAAAAACAGTAATAATAGTATCGGCCGGTCGGTGAATTATACATAGTTTGCGAATGTTGGAAAATGAAACAAAACCGATGAGCGATGTATCTCAAAAACTGTCGCATCCATGTTTCTCAAATTCTTTGGGCTTTTTGCGGAAGTAAAAAATCTAGTATTTGACGAAGGGATTTTTTTATTTTGACAGATAGTTTTGATTTGTGAATAAAAAACGCAGAATCAAAAGGTAAAATACCATAGTAGAAAGAATACCGAACTTCCGAACAAACATATAAATACGATTTTCAAAAGAAAGTCTTTGTTCCAATCGCACGAACCCAAACGGAAACTAAATAAACCCCTTGACGAATGTCGCCGGTGGATGAAATTTTTGAAACATTCCATCTACTTACCCAGTGATTTGGTGCGTGCTTGCATCTTATCGCTATTTTGAGAAGCCCGTTGATTTTCAATCTTCGTAATAACAGCGTCATATCGCAGTTTCGTAATTTTTCAAAGGGAGAATATTCGTAATCATTTAATTAACAAACGCGTCTCGATCAAAAATGTACTCTCTCATAATAATGAAATCGAATACATACATATTTTTGTAGGTTATAGAAGAATATATAGGAATATCGGTACATATAGAAACGTGCGCGCGGCG
Source organism: Alloplasta piceator (assembly GCA_946863875.1). Taxonomy (NCBI): domain Eukaryota; kingdom Metazoa; phylum Arthropoda; class Insecta; order Hymenoptera; family Ichneumonidae; genus Alloplasta; species Alloplasta piceator. The sequence goes on along the minus strand of OX333078.1, from coordinate 83,177 downwards.
CGGGGCCATTTTGAAAAAAAACTCACTATACAGCGTTTTCATCGTTGGAACTAGAGCTTGCCCACCCTGAATCGCGTCCTAGAAATTTTTCGCTCTTCGACATTGGTGACAGTGCAATTGCGTACATATATATACTACATATACCTGGATGCCCGTCGTCTGCATCAAAGGGCAAAGTGACAGCTCGTTCGCCGCGCGTTGTTGACATTATAGCGTGAAAAAAAATCTCGGCGTCGAAAATTCTCGTGTACAATGCCAAGACGCGTCGTTCACAAACTGCACCGCCGATAAGCCGAAATACGGTGTTTCACAACATTCGTCTTTCATACGGTAATTGAAATCGGACAAAGAGGAATAATAAGCTTCTTCGAGAGCTTTGAAATTTATTCCGTCATCATTGCTAACAGTGCGCGAAGTGTAAGCTGCGTAAAGTGCAGTCCACAGTCATCCAGTATCTCACAGTGTGTATAAGTATCATCACCGAGCTATATCCATACAAACATCGATCTATAGATATACAGATGTATATCAGCGAGTCAGAGAGATGGTGAAAGAGAAAAGTGGCAGAGTGAGAGAGAGAGAGAGAGAGAGAGAGAGAGAGAGAGAGAATATACAGAGAATAAGGAGGAGGGATGTAAAAACTGTGAGAAGTATCTCCGTACTACGCGCTTGATTTTTTCTTCTTTTTCGTAGTACACCGCGCGACGGGGAATCGGAAGAAGACCCTGAAAACGAGAAAAGAAAAAGGGAAAAAGGAGGGCGCTGGTATATATACCCATATAAGTAGCTAGAGCTCGCTCGTGTACGAGCGAGATGGTGAATTTTCGATGTTTCTGTCGCATTTCCGAGTCATACCGGAAACACACACGCCCTTGACGCATAGTTTGACCGACCATATTGATCGATATCGCGCTATGCATTATCGTGAAACGACCAATTGTTCATTACATTAAATCGTTCAGGGGGTCACGACGATGATATCATTGATTCTCGATGAGTTTTCAATCGTAGAAATTTTTTTTTTCCCATTCTATGAATATATTTCTGGCTCCACCAAAGCGTCCGCGGTGCATATATTGAGACTAAAATATATTTTTTTCTTTCGTCTCTGCTGACACGTACACCATGTACAGAATAAATATTAGCCTCAAGGCACTGAAAAAACGCAATTCACCGCAAACTTCTCACAGACACCGCGTATCTCGTTCATTACATCTCGCGCGTATTATATTATCCGCGGCGTAAGACTCAAAGTGCATCCAGCTTGCGCGGTCTCTCGAAGTTTTGATAAACGAGATTCATCCCTCGACATACCAGCTCCCATGTATGTATATAATATTCACTGTATCATTATCTCGATGAATTTACATATAATTGCGGAAGGAAAAAAACTGAACGCGTTGCATTTGGAATATTATTCCGTTGTTGACGGATGTGGGTCGTTGATTGTTTTTTTCTTCTTTTAGTTCGATCAAGCGCTTCGGTCTATGATGCACGGGGAGTTGAGAAATAAGAGTAATATATAGATGATGGAAAGACGAAAAGAAACCGCTTGGACGGTGTGCGTGTGCGGCGTGTCGACTGCCGACTCACGTCAGCCGTGGGAAACCTATCGGTATAGCGAGTAGCCTCGCCGCGGGCCTGAGAATCCGAGATTCAGGCTTTATACATCGGGCATCGATGGGCATGAAAAAGCGAGAGATCGATGGATAAGTTTCTCGATGGCTTTTCGCCTCTCTCATCTCTTCATGCTTCTCTCTCGAGTGCCAGAATCGTGCGGTGTATAACGGGCGCATTTTACGCCTGCACCGAAAGGATCGATTCCCTCTCTCGCAAAAGCCTGTTCCGGCGACCTATAATCAGAGGTGCCCTAGCCCCCCCCCCCCCCTCTCCTCTTCCTCCTCCTTCTCATGCGTCTTGTACTCATTTTTTTCGACATTTTAACTCATTCTTAATTCTTCTTATTTCTTGTTTTTACATCAATTCCGCATTTACTTCTGCTTTCCATCGTAATAATAATAATAATAATAATAATTATTAATAATTAATAATTAATAATTAATTATTATTAACTATTATTATTATTATTATTATTATTATTATTATTATTATTAGGGCGGGATGTATCGGGGGATTCCCGGAAATTTAATGATCACGGCGCGCAGTTTAGCTTGGAATAATTAAAAAAAATATTTCACAATTTTTCAGGAAAAACGGGCGATGTAAACGCCTCTTGTCTTTCGATTGAATAATACGCAAGGTTTTTTAAAAATAATTTTCAGTGACATTTATCTTTTGGGGTTGGCGAGAGTTGCAAAATATTTATAAGAGTAAAAAATATTAATTTATTATTTATAATATTTATATTACGGAGCTGCAATATAATTTTTCAAATGTGGAAGAAAGTAAATATCGAATACAATCGACGGGATGTCCTTTTTTCGTACCGGCAGGATTCTTTGAGATACTTGAGAGGACCGCGAGCTGTATATTTTAATCGAGGAATCCCCCTTGAACAACGAAAAATGGCAAATCAGACATGCCGATTCAATTAAGGTGAAAAAAAAAACTTTTTTCGTGACGGCGTAGATCGAATATTCGCGTTTTTCCAGCGATTCGCCGATAACCAATCCGAATGTTTCAAATCGCAGAGAGAAGGAAGAAAAAGAGACGAGAGAACATGACACCTGTTAGCGCAATATTCCATAGATCGGGGCGCAAAAAGTGCCGCGTCGTGTTTTTTTTTCCTGTTCTCTTTGTACGTACATCCACACGAGACCGGCTGGCGCGACTCGTAACTCGCGGAATAAAAGTAGACGGGAAATCAATGCCTGAAAAGCCAACGGTCTCTGCGTGTGCATCTATTTTATTCTCTATCCTCCCCGTCGTACGTGGTATCGCATAAATCGTGAAAATTGGTCGACGCGGTTTTACGAATAATTTTTACACATTATTACAAACACCTTGGAATCGCATATATTAAATCGTTATTAAAATAAAATAATAATTATAAATAAAAATACCAAACATTTTGTTCATTTGGTTACAAATATCCATGCATCATCGATCGGCAAAGGGAATTCTTATTTTCCCAAAATTTATTCCTTCGATACTGAAAAAAAACATTAACCAATTTTTATTCCGCAAATATCCATGAGTGGTGCGCAAAAGAAGTTCTTATTTCTCGAAAGTCTATTTTTTCAATACTTGGAAAAAAAAAAAAAACATTGATCGATTCTTTACAAATATTCATTATTGATCCGCAAAGGCAATTTTAATTTCTCCAAAATCTTTCCTTTCACCGTCCCAAAAACGACATTGACAAAATTTTGTACTATCTTTACGAATATACAATTTTTCTAAATTTCTATTTTTCCCCAATTTATTCTTTCAATCACGTTTATAGATGAATCTTCGTTCGTCGATCGAGAAATTGAAACAGCGCGACTGAAGATAAATTGTGAGAGGTGAAAATTGCTCCGGAGTGCAACGAGACGGTGGCCGCGAAGAATTTTTGGCGCAAACGGAAGGTTCTTTTTTTTTCTCGAAAAGAGACAAATCGGACGACGGAAAAAACGGATTTCGGCATGATCCGTGGTAGCGGTGAAGGTTCGTTAGAAACATTGGGCGGGGAGGTATGGAAGCTGCCGAAGACTCAAGAGTGGCTCATCAGGGGCTGCACCACCTCGTCGGCCTACCGGCGCCAGGAATACCCGGACTCGACGTCGTAAGAGCTCTGCATCAGGTTCGATCGTACATTTTCATTTTTCTTCAAACTTCAACAATTTTATAAATGGTTTTTAAGCGCTTTTACCATTATTATTATTGTCATTGTCGTTGTGGTTTATTATTATTATTATTATTATTATTATTATTATTATTATTATTATTATTATCATTATTGTTATTATATATTGTTATTCTTAGCATTGTTATAAATTACAAGCCCGCGTTAGGATACGCCGATGTGAGCCGTTCTACATAATTCGAAATGTTTTGTTTTTCCAATCTATTTACGCCCATAAATTTAACCTGTTTTTAAGGCGGTATTCCGGTCCAGAGACACACATTTTGATCGTTTTGCCGAGCTCGATAAAAAAAAAGCAAAACATATTTTTATCATTCTTTTTTTTACAACATATCTATGAATATTTTGACGATAAACAAAAAAAAATCGACAAAAAAATGAAAATTAAATATATCGTAAGTCGGTAAAGTTGGTTCTAAAAAAAGGGGTGGGCTGGTTCACGATTGCAAATCTTCTATAGTCATACTATACAAAATTTAAAGAAAGATTGTTGATTTAACGAGAATGTCGTTATAGCCCCTACCTCGGAGCAAACGGACAATGTTTTTTTTTTTTTTTTTGTAAAATGGCGGTTGTGTGAACAAATAAAGGCGTTTTTCGACGCGTTTTTACCATATTTTTTAATTTTTCGAACAATAGTAAATAAAAAAAAAAAAAATTTGATACAAAAGTGGTTGGGTCGATGGAAGACACGTCCATTGAAGATTCGTAAAAAAATTTAAACAAATCGATCGAGTGGAACTTGAGACACGTGTGTTGGCCGTGTTGAGCAAAATAGTTTTGAAAAAAACGTCTATAGTCCGATTTGCTCCGACATGACGGGCGTACTTGCTGCATCAGTAAAATAATTAAACTCCGTAAATGATTGGAATTCAAAAATTTACTTTCGAGGATATATTCTTGCAGGTCTCAACTCAAAGAATGTACAAAAAAAATGATTTTTTCAAAATTTTCGACCAGAATACTCCCTTAACGAAGCGACCCGATAATTTCAGCGAAAAAAAACATTAAAAAAATTATGAACTCTCTGCGAATTTCTTCGTTTAATTATTTATTTATTGTATTTCAACAGTTGGTCAACAGTGACGGTTTTTAAGATAAAAATTGTTATCAACGATTGGATATAATGAAAAAAAATTAGTGAATTAGAAAAACAGAGTGGCTGTATAATCGAGTGAATGTTTAGAGAGAATTTTCTAGCGTACTTTCGTCTCCCAGCTCTTCGTCGTCTCGCGACATAACACATTTTTTTCCACTCCCTTCTTCATCTTCTTCTTCTTCTTCTTCTTCTTCTTCTTCTCCTTCTTCTTCTTCTTCTTGTTCTTCTTCTTCTTCTTATTTTTCTTTCTTAGCTTCTTCGCTATCTCTATGTATCGTCCCTCGTTGCCGCGTCAGAGAGAAAACTCAATGATGAACTCCAACCACTTGGAGCGGATAAATTGTAGTCGAGGATCCTTAACGATAAGTCACAGCGTGTCCTCTGGTAGAAAGTGTAGTTGATCTATTTTTAATATCACAATTATTTTGTCGTGACTCGCGGCGTGGTCTATTCCATTAGAAACCATTAAGATTTTATAGAGAAATGAAATTAAAATATGGAAATTTTTTAATTCTCAATCAAAATCTCCGAATCTCGAGATATTTTCTCAAGATGGTCTCCCAAAAAATTAATCATCCGTGGAATAATATTGTAACTCTCCTTTTTTGCCTGGAAACCCGAAGAGACCATGAAATTTCGGTCCACGATTATTTTCCATTCTATTCTTTGAAATGTGAAAAAAATGTACAAACAAAAAATTTGCAACGTTTCTTCGGATATTTTCTGCGGATGGTCTTTCAAGAGTCAAGGTTTTTTTTATCCAACGTCCTTTATTTGGCCCTAGAATTGAGCGTAATGAAATTTTATTTGGACACACTGTACAATTGTCGTTGTCCTTGCAAGATTTATTGAAAAGTGGAGAGAAATTTATGAAAACTTTCTTCAAAGCAGACAGTCGTATCACTGAGATCGGCGTTGGACTCGTCGCGCGAGGAGCTGCGACGTTTGCGCGAGATCGTCGGTGATTTTCACGGCGAGAGTTACGCGAACGTTGTCGAACGTTTGTCACTGGAGAATCACGTATTGCGTCGACGAATACTGGACGATAGACGGGCGGAAGCAACGGAACTCGCATCATCGGCGGTTGACACCGAGAACGCGATAGAATCGTCGTTGAGCGATGCGACGACGAGGAATCAGGAACCGTCCGAGTCCGAGAACTTGGATCAGTCGCGACATCGACAGCGTCAATCGTTCGTCGTTCGTTCTCTGACTCGTTTCGTCAAGGAAGAGTGAGTTTTCCCTTTCCCGAGGATCATCTTCGATCAATTTCTCGCGATAAAAATTGCGCTCTCTGAATTTCCGTTGATTCTTTCTCCGCTCAAACGAAATCCACGAGAGCGCGAAACACGCGAAAAACGAGAAACAAGAAGAAAAAAGATAGGGAATTCTCGCGCTCTCGTTGATTCGACCCAAAGAAATTGCCCGCGTAAAATTGCTTCGAAAGAATCATCGATTTTCTTTGGCAGAAACTTTTCCTGAGGAATTTTGTCAAAAGGGCCGAATAATAATCTTGTAATTTTAATCGTCCTAAAAATCAAGTTCTCCGGAGTTCAAATCTACATTCCTTTCATCTCGATTCTTCGAGCTTCGTTGAAAAAAAAGTAAAAAAGTAGAAAAAAAAATACCAGAGGCGTCACAAACACGAAGAGGCGTGTAACGCATACCGCCTTTATCGTTCCCAAGTTCAGAGCAAAATACGACAATTAAAATTATGCCTGGGCATCGTGCATGTGCAACGCTGGTTCGAAGAATCTATAAATACGACGACGTATGCACAACAAACATCCGCAGATGCAAAATCCACCTACATTACACACCATATATATATATAGAAAGCATTCGACACAATTCGACCTTAGTCCGATCCTTGACACCTCTCCGATTTTGTCCGCAATTTTTTATGGTTTTGTAGTTGCTCCGAACAGAACTCTGGTTTTTTTTCAGATTTTTTTGAAGCGATTTGACTCGACTGTATCTTTGCAAACAAATTATTTTTAGCCCTAATTTGAAAGGCTGAAGAAAATCACAAAAATCCCGAAAAAGCTCGATATTCGTGTGATAGATAAAAAAAACTCTCAGATACCGATTTGAATGAAGAATCGAACGGCTCGATCACATTTTTATTGACCAAACGTTTTCAAGGTGACGCAGTGGTCGCCCCTTTTTTACATTTATACGTACTCATATTGACCAATTAAAAAAAAAAAAAAAAAAATCAAATCAAATCAAATCCCACAAAATCGTATATTTTTTCACGCATGAATCGGTGCTGCTGTGAAAAAGATGAATTCACATTGAAAAAAAAATTGACCTTGATATCCCTTGAAAAGGTCAATTACATAAATAAATAAATAAGTATGATATAGCCATTCGATCGTAAACGAACATCCACTCGACGCGTGTCTCGGTGTTTTTCGATCAATCGCATCGGTATCGAGTTATCGCAGTGTCACGAGTAAAATGGGACACCCCGTATATCGTTCGTGAGCAAAGCGTTTGGCTGTTTTGTATAAAACATAATCATCTCTGTTGCGCGAGCAGATCGTCAGGGTCGACGTTGACTGTACCGAAGATCGTCATGGCTGATGCGGAGCCCAGCGACAAGTTCGTCGACGACGCGGCGGTTGAATCGAACCGACGCCACTCGTCGACGAGCCTGCAAGTCGAGGTTGACCCAGAGAGATCGGTAATCACGGTGGAAGCGTCTATCGAGCGGCGGGTGTCCGATAATACGAGCGAGGAAATCGCAGAATCAGTGAGCAACGATAACGAGAGAGAGATCGTGATGAACGATGTTGAACGCGATGACGGCGGTTCGAGGGAACGTGAGATTCTTGATGGAACGATAAGCGGCAATCAGGATCTTCTCGATGTCCCGGATCGTGAAAACGAGGATGTCAGTCCGAGAAGCATTTCCGACGGTGAAAATTCCGTGATGAGCGACGTGGCGGATTGCAGCGCGAATAATCAGCATCAGCGACAATCTGGGGGGGGGGGCCTTGCCGAGTCGAACAAACACACGGAATCGGAGAACGATTCCGAGGAGCTCGACGATATCGAGCTTATATTCACGACCGACGAGACCTGTCGGGACGTTGGCCTCCAGGAGGATCTCGTCTCGATTACGGAAAACGAGAGCTGGCGGAACAACGTCGGCCAACCGGTACCGTTGAAATACACGAAATCATTGGACAACGGTGGCGAGGAAGCACCCGTTTGCAACGGCGATAAAACGTCCTCGGTCGAGGAAGCAGCGTCGTCCCAGAGCTCGAGCATCGATCGCGAGGAGAGCGTCGACAGATTTGACGAGAGCTCGAGCACGAGACTCAACAAAATGTGGTCCCAGTGCTCGGTACTCGTGGAAACTGATATAAGCAAGTGCGGTGTTGTCGAGGAACCCGATCACTCGGCCAGACACGCCGCCCGGAGAAATACTCTGGCGGCACCGCCAATGGCTTACAGGTAAACGTCGTCAGCGGAGAGATGAATGTTTTTCATGAAAATTCACGAAATTTTTTTTTTTTTTTCGGGGAAAGCATTGGTGGATTCGTGTTCGGTGAAGAAAGATACATCGATGTGAGACACAAAAGAAAATTCTTAACAATTTTTTTTCTGCATTTTAGCCAAAATTGAATCGAATTCTAGGCCAGAATGGCTGTAATTTATTTTCACGATGAAATTGCGGCTCGATCGGACACGAGCTCGTTCTCTTCGTAATCGTTCGAGCTTGAAAAACTCGCCTTGGTTCGTACGATTCCGATCTTTTCTCGATTTTTGGCAGATTTTTTAAGTTCGACCAGCGATTTTTGCACATTTTTGAAGGCATACCCCTTTCCATTTTTTTCGGCGATTTCCAAAGTACTCTCGTTTGTACGAAAATCAAGTTATCGGAATGAAGCGAACGCCATTTTCCGAGTTAGTGACTGTCTTTAATTTTGAGAGAGAAATTTTAGAATCGGTCGAACCAGGGCAAAGGTTACGAGCACTTGAAATTTCGTTATTTCGAGGTTTCTGAAAAACCGTCAAAAGTAAGGAAAAAAAATTGTTTTTTTTTTGCTAAATCGTTTCAACGACATACCGTAATGGAAGATACATCGCTGATATACGAATCGAGCGGAGTTTCCTCGAAAAAAAAATCGTAATTTTCATACACATTTATATATAGGGCATTCCAGGTCAAATCACGCGGTCATAGGCCTGACCCCCTCGGATCAAAGTGACAAGTTTTTGTGTGCGCATATTTTGGTCCAAAAGGAGACGTTATTTTTTTTACCGATTTTCATCACTTCCTTTGCTCAATAAAATAATTTTGTTTCCATAACTTTTGAAAAAAAATTTGGAAATAAATTTCTTTACCGAGATACGTTTTGCTCTTCTTTTTTTCATCCTACAGGGAACCATCGTTAAAATGTTGAATTTTCAAAATTTGTAAACAATTTTTTTTTCAAATTTACAAAAAAATATAGATCATTCTAGGTCCGCTCTCAAACACTACGATGAAAATACTTGTTTTTAATTGTAGAATTTTGTGCAAAAAATTTCAGAATTTAAAAACTGGTCCAAATTCATTTTTTACTCGACAGTTGAGGAAAAAAAATTCAATAACCTCTCTTTTTTCGACCAAAATATGCACACAAAAAAATTCGTCACCCAGATTCGAGGGGGTCAGGCCGATGACCGCGTGATTTGACCTGGAATGCCCCGTATACTTTTAAATATATTTTACATCGGTATATATATTTTATTTCAGATCAGTATCTTTTGTATTTCAAAAGTTGGAGCAACCACAGGCATTTTTTTAAATATCTCTTCAATCTCACAAATTATGAAACGCTTTCGGTGAATCTTAACTGGCTCACGGGTCGATGTCGTAAATGAAACAAGTGTATCTCGTAGAATGGAAAAATAAATTTCTGTTCATCGGCGATGCTCACCTGTCCTTTGTTCCGGAAATTTATTTTCACGGAACATTAAATTTCATTGCCAATGAAAATAAGACTTTTAAATTTTAGTAAATTGATATCGCGAATACCGGTGCTCCGTATCGAGTCTCCTCTCTATTGATCAGTCATCGATGAACAGAGATACCAACGATTGATATATATTCCATTACGCGCGAGAGAGTTTCGTGCCACGAAACGTTACGCGCGTTCATCGCGGAGTTGCTCGTCGCTCGTGCCACGGACTTGTTCTTCCCGCGTAAAACACCAATGCCAGACCCTTCACTGTGACCATCTCGCTTGTACCGTACAAATTTTGAGATATTACACGTATAAGCCGCGTATACGTGAAATTACGCGTTTACATCAGAGTGCCTCAAAATTGCATCTGATCTCTCCTGACTCGTTGCTCATCGAGATTCTTGTATAAAAATAAAATGGTTTAAAAAATGATAAAATTTCTACTCAATTACAGACCGAAAAATGTTCATCCTCGCGAATTATGACAAATTTTTCCTAAACGGCTGTTTTTACAAAAGTTCAAATTATAAATATTTCAACATTTCTATAATTAATACAATTGATAAAAAATTTCTTCCAGAATTTCTCTTGAATTTTATGCTCCTTCGAACAATGAATAGATATTGACTCTCATATCGGCTCATATCCGATTAAATTATTGAATCAATAATTCAACAAAATTATTAAATCATATTTGTGCGGCTGCAGATTCTCTAATTTCAACACCGTACCGGAAAATAAAATTGTCTCGGGTCATTTCTCTGGTCAGAATATTTTTCTAAATTTTCTCAATGCATTTTTATTCGCAACGAAATAAAAGAAAGACGCTCAATTTCAGAGAACCCTGATGTACATGTAAATCGTGATGGAACACGCGCGGGCGAGCATTAACATTTTTTCCTCGCTTTTCCTCGGGGGTTCTCCGATGTTTCTCTTCGTTCTCTCGGGCAACCCGAATAGAAAGGGGAGATTTTCATACAGTGCGCGTGCGATATCGATTCGTCAAAGCCGGATGTTCCGTGTGTTTGTGCCAAAGCCCGGTAGATACATGGATACTGGCCGAGCGAGAGCCGCGAACCTTATCAAAACGCATATTACACACCGTCGGGATTTTCCCCCGGAGAAGAGACAACGGTTGCAACGAGATGCAGGAGTTTCAACTCCGGTATCTCAATTTTCTTACAATCGCTTCTTGCCATATATCAAAAGCAATTACATAAGATTTACGACCCGCAAACGAGTCGCAGTGCGATATTCAAAATGTCCGCGGGTGCCGTAACTTTCGTAACAATGCAATTACAGAGTTATTTCTCGACGAATTTTCCGATATTCTCCGATTTGCATCGTGTAAAAAAAATCAGGCTAATCAGAAATTTGCCCTTAACTTTCTGATTAATTTCGTTCGCTGAGTTTCCTTTGTAAAGGAGCTCGATCGAATTAAAAAATGAACGAGTAACCTGCAAATTTTACAATACGCACGATTTTTCGCTTCACGATTAATTTTTATCGTTCGATGAACTTTCTTTATGAGGAAGCCCGATTGAATGATTCGTCACAAAGGATATTAAGGAACTACTCGCGAAGGAGGTTTGGCGAAGGATGGAAAATCATTGAGGATGGAAAAAAAAAATTTCGCTTCTCTTATTTCGATCGTTTGTTTCAGGCCGATTATACATCGCGAGGCACTCGCCGCCGGACGCAGAAAGAGCTCGGCACCTTTGCGTCCGGTTATGGATCGAAGTTGTGGCGCAAGCAGAAGAGAATCCGGCGCGCAAACCGACATCTCGGCACTTCCGGCACAATGGCGATCGGAGAGTTATCTCGCGCACAAAGTTGCCCACACTTTTACGACATTGCCGAGTAAATTTGCCCTGCCAGCTGGTGTCGCTGGACGATTGAGGCTCTCCGACAAAACTCGCGAGGCCAGAAGAGTAATGCTGTCTGACATAAGCTTCACGAGTATGGTGCCCGAATTATCCAGAAGCGCCGATCATCTCTGCGGTCACGATCCGCACGCACAGGTCTGTATATTCTTTAATTTTGTCATCCAACTCGTTGTTCTTGGAAAATTCTTCCAATCCCTCCTTACCGATTTACAAGAGAAAATATCGATTAATTTAAATACAGAGAATTCGCGATCAATAAGAAGAATTTATGATCCTCAAAAAATGATTCCCAGAAGTGTCACAATTGCAATCAAGAAATAGCACGCATTTTTTAGATTTGTAAAGAGAACCTTGAATAATAATAATAATAATAATAATAATAATAAACTCCGAATGACACTGAGGAACTTTGAGAGAATAATTTACCATAATATTTTAATCATCCGTACATCGATTTTTTGCAATAATGAAAAATGTTTCCTGAAATAATTCTAAAATGTGTCGAACGAATGTTCATGAGCATTTATTTGCGGGCAAGGGTGTTTGCATGGTTACACCTGTGAGTGGCATCATTAGCTACCGGAAACAACTCGATTACGTACCAGACCAGATTACTAATTACGGCCCTCGTGTTTTCTTGAATTTTTTTTTTTTTTACTCCGATCTTTCTCGTTTTCAATGGCTCGGCGCTATTGCGTCAGGTCGACGCTGTGTGCAAACGTATACCCCGTGCGTTTATATACATTGTTCGAAGAACGTGAGATCAAGTATCCGCGACACTGCGTACCGCGCACACAAAATAGACAACGTATATTTTACCGTATATGATATATTCTCCATCACTGTTTTTTTTTTTTTTTTTTTTTTTTTTTTGTGATTTTCGACCGAACCATCGATAACTCCGAAATTGCGGAATCGAGGTTCAATTTATTTGCAATCGTATCTTCCAACTTATTTTTACTCCAATGAGACGAGAGACGAATGAGATAAAAAATATCGGCGAAATTGTGATCGCCGGAAAAAGTAACTCACTCGATGGAGAATGTTTCGCACAATGTTCGACCGAGAGACGTCCGTGAGAGTATATATAATTGAAATGAATATACAGCCGCGCTTGGTTGACCCATTTTATTATTATTTTTCCTTTTTTCATACCAGATCGACAATAAGGTACCTTGGATGTCGGAAATTTTATATTTTTCTCGTTCATCGTTGATCAACGGAATTGGCAAGGGAGAACCGGAAAAGCCTGAAAATGATTGTATTCTCAATTCGGCAGAATTGCTTCGACTCACGAGCATGCGGACTGCGCACACCGGAAGTTAATCGTCGTGAATCGCTCGGTTCGCCCGCCGGTGGTTATTGGCCTAATCGTTGCACTCCCGGGACCGGCTTACCGAGTCCCTGTGACTGTCGATTATCGACGGATCTGTACTCGTCGAGATATCGGGGTTCATTGACCTCTATACCGTCGCCGGGTCTCGAGGTCGTCGGTGGACCACCGAGAAGACACTCGTGGCGCGCCAATGCCGCTTCGTTCGATACTTGGAGAGTACCGATCGCGACGTCAACGCTGAGACCAACATGGTCGTCGATGCCATCCTCACCCACTCACGTTCACCCGCCATTGACCTCTTCGACCTCGAGAAATTCGAAAAATCCACCAAAAAGAACACGCTCCAAGGTCACCTTTCAAGGTAATTTCCATTCGTCAACGCTTCGTACTTTGTTTCATAAGAAAAATCCACAAGGTTTTACGTTCCTCCTGAAATTTTCAAAGACTCGAATATTTCAATTTTCGAAAAAAAAAAGTTTGAGTCGAGATACTCGATGGACGTTGATTCATATTTTGTTACTCAATGATCTCCAAAATAATTTTTCACGACGATTTTTTTTTTTTAACAATCTCGATAAATTTGTTTGGAGAATGTCCGATGACACGCGGGAGTCTGCCAAATTTACGCTCCGATCTCGCGACCGGTGAAAACAGCGGCGATTCGACGGAATCGTTGATCGACGAAGCCGAGGATTATCTAAGACGCAGTATCGACTCGATGCTCACGATCTCGACTACGGATTATTGGAGCAGACAGACGGCGAGACGCCGAAGAACGCGACGACACTCCGAGCCCGATTTGTTTCGCGAGTGGAATCCACCACAGGACGCCAGGCCCTATTTGCCAAAGGTTCGTGAAAAAGTCAAGAGTCTTGCACATTTTTTGTCTCTGAACAAGAAAATAATACAATAATAAAAATCATCGTGTCAGATACCGCGCGATCTGAAGCTCGATCATCTCGTAAAAGTTATATCTCCCGAGGGTAGAGTACTTCAGGGACGCGTAAGATACGTAGGACCTGTGTCAGGACGAGAGGACATTCACGTTGGCGTTGAACTTCCAACCGAGAGCGGATGCACCGACGGCACATTTCACGGTCGAAGATTCTTCGATTGGTGAGAAAATCTACGTGACTCTGACGATTCGCCCAATTCTGTAAATTTTTTAATCGGAAAATGCTAAAATGCATAATAATTACGTTTCTCGATTATTATTATTATTATTATTATTATTATTATTATTATTATTATTATTATCATCATCATCATCATCATTAGAGGCGATGAAGGAAAGAAGGAACAAAAGAAATGAGAAAATTCTCGATGTGTCGCGATCGAACGTTGTTTCGTTTAATTTCGTAATTGCATCGTGTTTCAGGGATAATGGGCCTTGCTTATACCTCGATCAGTATATATATATATATATATATACGGACGCGTAACGAGCTGCGTGACAAAAGCAATTTAGCCGAGTGACAACCCAGTGCTCTACGCGCGTCCCAAGGGCTCTAACGTGACGCCCGTAAAAATTCTCACAAAATCGTGCTCGCTCCTCTCTCGCGGTCACAGCACAGAGAGCGCATTTCGTTCACGAAGCATTCATCGAACTGGCCCTCTTTTATTGTCTCAGCGGTTCAGATCGGATAAATTTTCTGCGAATCATTTTATACTTTTCAACAGTTTTTTTTTTCGTCCCACATAATGTCTAGAAAGCTGCTGAAATCTTAATCCGACCATCACGGGAGTATCTATTTTCGAATCACTCTTGAATGATCCGTGCCCCGTGGCAGGGGATATTTTTTTTTTTACACTCAAAGACGTCAAAAACCGTTTTAAGAGTATATTTTCGAATCGAGTTCTTTTTTTTTTTTTAATAATATATCTTAATAACTAATTATCAAAGAGTCGGGCTATTGTTATTTTATTAAGTACATATTCAATTAAAATTTTATCTACATTTTTCTGAAAATATATACTCGAAAGAAGTGCGATGAAAAAAAAATCCAAATTTTCACAGTCGCTTTTCCGCGTTAAAATCGTTACGATCCGAGAATTCCATGCAAGAGCACGCTGTGCAAAGTACGAGAGAGATATGCAGAGTGACGAATGTTCTCGATATATGTATCGGCATGAAACCGTAGACGGTCTCAAGCGTATTTGCTGCCTCTCTCTGACACCCCCGCTGAATTCCATGCTTTCTTCGTTACGGAAACTACACACCCGCAAGGGTCTAATTGTGTACAACGGTTACTATTTAGTCGTCGGTAGTTCATTCAGTGTTTACATCGCGCGGAAGATAGTCATCCGCCGTATCCTCCTACGTGTGTGTGGAATCGCGTCGCGCGATGCCACACTCTTCCTTTTTTCCTCTCTCGCTCTTTCCCTCTGTTCTTTTTTTTGTATATATTTTTCCGCGTCTCTGTTATGCCATTGTATAATCGTGATGCTTTGTTGTTTCAGCGAGCCGGAACGTGCGATATTCGTACCTTTTAAAAAAGTTGTCCTGGCCTGGTGCACCACCTGACCCGAGCCGACGATCGGTCCGACCGGTTCAACATCGTCGTTCTCGACACCGAGAATTTTGCTGTCTCAATACACCATGTAAGCCGTTCGATATCGAATTATAAATATATAAATGTAATATTGAAAGGGGAGTAAAAAAGAAAAAGAAAAAATATAGTAAATACGTAATGGATAACGCGCTACGTATATCGCGATATATAAGATTGTACGACTACCGTATACAACTGTACAACGAGGGGAGGGCGTTGAAAAAAAAAAAAAAAAAAAAAAAATGTCTCGAATTTTCGATCGTCGTCCATCTTCTCAATTATACATAGCTATCTCGTGCGGTTTGGGCGATTATTAAAAATCGTATTTATCGCCATATTTGGCACGCGGATCCTCAAACGTGAATGCAATTTTGCAGTGCGATGTTCGATTGAATCGATCATTTGAGAGAGCAAAAGAAACTTGACGGGAAGAAAATCAATTGACCATCGATGATGATCCGAAGCACTGTGTGCAAGAATACAAAATGAAAAATTGACGGTGTTGTCGGATCAAGAGAGGCTGATTCAAATATTGGGGATGAACGTTGAAATCTTGAGGATATTTATATGTATATATATATATATATATATATAAATATATATACGTGGAGAGACGAGTGATTGGATGTCACAATTTTTTGCGAGGAGGAAGAATAAGAAACTCGTTATTGCGGACAAATATTTTTTTTTTCGTCACGCGGCTTTGCGCTGAGGATAATCGTCAAGTTTTTCGTACTGACGGGATTTTAGCGCGCGAAGCCTTCTTGATATTAAATCATATCAAAAGGCTGTGCATTGTGGACGAAGACGTTTGAGGAACGAAAAGAAAGAGAAGCAAAAAAGAAATCGCGATTTTCGAAGAGTTTTCTGTACTCTGTTTCGCCCTTGAAATCGATGAGTAACGTTCCTGCGAAATATATACTATGAATAATTATATAACATAGAATCAATAAAATGCCGATTATCATTGATGATAAAGATAAAACAACACGGGATGTCGATCGATTATCGATGTTCCAACGATCGCGGTGAATTTCAGCGTCTATTTAAACCGATATATAGGAGAGTCTGTGAGAAAAATGTGTTTTTCTTTCTTTGGGATTAATCGTATTTCCCCATGGATAATAATATATTCCGAATATAAATAAATTTGGCAAAAGTAGCTTTGTTAATTGCCATTCAAGGATTTTCGTACCTATTTCAATGACGATCTGTATTTATGCCGCTCCTTTTCTCTTTACAAGCAACAACGCTGTTAAAAAAACTTTTCATTCCACTCGTTTCAATGATTCTCAAAAACGATGAAAAGCGAAAACTTTTGTGACAAAGATTCAAATTCAAATTTCTCATCGAATCTGTACGATTCGCGATGCAGCGTATCGGTATTTCAGTCGATTTTCGATGTACGAAGCGAGATATATCGAATATAGCATTGATTTTCCTATTTTTTATTATAATTTTATTTCGTGATGCCGAAACTTTGTCAAAAAAAAAAAAAATTAAAAATTGTCTCCAATTTTTTTTTTCGCGAAACGGCCGTACCTGTTTTAAATAGTTCGAGAGTTGTTGTTTTTCTTGCGAATTATTGCGGAGCATCAAAATTTATCGGAGATGAAAGGGCAATGGGGAAAAATAGTGTTGAGTGCAGAGCCGAATGTTGAGAGATAAAATTAGATGGACGAAAAAAAATTGTTTTTTCCCCAGAAGAAGAACGTTGATGATGAATTTTGGAAAGAGGGGAAAAATCGATGCTACGAATACGCTCGATATTATTCTGCGGAAAGGGAAAAGTGTGATGTCAAACGATCGATCGATCAATTTAACATCGTCGTCGCTCAACCTTAATTGACTCGTCAACTTTCCGACCAAATTATTATCGAACCAACGTTGAGTTCGTTGAAACTTCATAAAGAGCAACGACTCCGTTTAACCCTGGATCTCGAGTTTTTTTATATATAAAAAAAAAAAAAAACAACTGAAGAACAACAATAATCTTCGAACGCATATATAACCGCCACAATCAATATGTATATGAGGCAATCCACGCCATTTCGCTCGGCCGTGACCCTGAACATTTTTCTTTTTTTTTCATTTTTTTTAAATAAAATAGTATACCATGCAAGGAGTATTTTGACCAATTTTTAAATTTTTATCGCATGTATTTCAGAAGTTACAATTTTTCGAAAAATCTGGATTTCAGAAATTTCGGAACCGTTCGAACGCCGATATCTCTTAAATTAATCGATGTATCGAAAAATGTTTGGAGATCGATTTTTTTCATATTAGTTCACAATTTCATAAAAAAAAAGGAAAACAAAATTTAAATCATCGATGTCAACAATTTTTCAGCGTGTAAAGTGAAAATTATTTTTTTTTAATGACGATTGCCATTTTTTATTTTTTTCAAAACATTATCTCAAATAATACGATTAATTATATGAATTTCATCGCTAGTCCCATCGTGGGCCCATTTTTCTTCTATTTTTTTTTTTTTAAATAAATTCTTTTTTTTCACGAAAATGTTGAGTGTTTCGTGTGAATTACTATAATATTTTTTATTATTAATAATACTCGTAAGTCATAATTATTGTACTTATTTAGAATTAGTAATTACAGTGATAATTTTACAATTAGTAGCCCGCTTTAGTACGTTGAAGCTCAATATTTTTCCATTAATTTCCTATGAAGAAATGTATGCAGTATAGGAGAATATATGACTGAAACACTTACATATTTTTTATCTTGAGAGAGTTATAGATATTTATTTTCCTCACTCATTTAAAAAGTTTACACAATCGAGACTGATCAGCTGTCAAAATGTATAGCACAAAAACTAAGCGACCGGTGTAAACGGGTGATGGAACCCACATAACGGGTATCCAAAAATTGCACTGTGTTGTGCCTGATAATGATGGTGCCTTGAGAGTAAAAGATTTTTCAAAATCTGATCAGTTTCGATTGCGTATACTTTTTACCGAGTGAGAGAATAAATATCTAAAACTCTCTCGAGATAAAAAAATATGCAAGTGTTGTTCATTCGTATATTCTCCTATAATGCATACGTTTCTTCTACAGGAAAGTAATGGAAAAACAATTCTTCAATGTATTAGATCGGGCTACTAATTGTAAAATTATCACTGCGATTACTAATTGTAAATAAGTAAAATAATTATTACTTACGTGTATTATTAGGAATAAAAATTATTATAGTAATTCATACGAAACGCTCGAAATTTTCGTGAACAAAAATTGAATTATTTTTTTTTTAAATAGAAAGAAAAATAGGCCCACGATGGGACTAGCGTTAAAATTCATATAATTCATCATATTATTTTAGAGAATTTTTTGAAAAAAATAAAAAATGGCAATCATCTTTAGAAAAAATTATTTTCACTTTACACGCTGAAAAAATGTTGATAACGATGATTAAATTTTTTTTTCCATTTTTTTAAATGAAAGTGCGAACTAGTATATGAAAAAAATCGATCTCTAAACATTTGTAACTTCTGAAAAATTGTAACTTCTGAAATACATGCGATAAAAATTTAAAAATTGGTCAAAATACTCCTTGCATAGAGTATAACTATTTTATAAGAAAAAATTAAAAACGGTCAGGGTCAGGGCGGAGCGAAATGGCGTGGATTGCCTCATACACATGTATATTAAAGACTGATTAAAGAAAAGTCGATATTTTTTTTCAGCTTTTCCAAATCTGAAACTCTACTTTGATATAAAAAAATAATCTGCGCAAACTTTGTCGCTCAAGATTTAGAGGTCGCGCATCGAACTTTTGTCTTTTTTTTATCCAATTAACACATAAATAACGAATTTGCATAAATGAAACGTGAATTATTCCTCTTCAAAATGATGAATCGTAATCTAAATTTATATATATACACGAAATATACTGTGGTAAACAGCCTTGGTTGTCGCAACAACAATTATCGATTGATATAAAGGGCGTCGAGCGGAAACGGTAAAAAAAAAATGCACAGGAAAATTCTGAAATAATTCCAGGCGATTCCGTGTATACACCTATACTCAACTTTTTTCATATTCGACATTTTCTCTTAAATTTTATAGTCTTTGAGTTACGTTGCATATTTCAAAATTTGTTGTTTTTAGCCAAAAGTTAAATAATTTTGCGAGAAAAAATCATACGAAAATGTTTAAAAAACGAAAATTGAGCATCCGCTAACCCTTTCAAGTGTACCGTAGATAAAAAAGACAAAAAAAATGTCCTTAAGTTGTGCGCCCAATTCGCGAGGGTCGAAAAAAGGGCAAAAAACGGTGACCGTTTTTCACGTCCGTAGTGCATACCGAGTCGGAAAACTTTTTTTTTTTTTTGTCTTTTTTATCCACGGTACATTTGAAAAGGTTAGCGCGATGCTCCATTTTCGTTCTTGAAACATTTTCGTATGATCTTCTCTCGCAAAGTTATTTTACTTTTGGTTAAAAAAGACAAATTTTCAAAGATGCAAGGTAACTCAAAAACTATAGAATTTAAGAGAAAATGACGAATATGAAAAAAGTAGCTTAGGTATACACGGAATCGCCTGGAATTATTGCAGAATTTTCCTGTGATTTTTTTATTATTTTTTTTTTACCATTTTCGCTCGACACCCTGTATATTAATCGATAATTGTTGTTGCGACAAACAAGGCTGTTTACCACAGGATATTTCGTGTATGTATGCATATATATATATATATAAATTTCGATTATGATTCATCATTTTGAACAAGAATAATTCACGTTTCATTGATGCAAATTCGTTATTTATGTGTTAGTTGGATAAAAAAAAAAGACAAAAGTTCGATTCGCGACAGGGCTCTAAATCTTGAGTGAGAGGGCCCCCGCTTCGCGCGCAGATTATTTTTTCATCTCAAAGTAAAATTTGAGATTTGGAAAAGCTGAAAAAAAATCGACATCTTTTTAATCAGTCTTAATGTATATGTTAATTGACGCCATTTCAGTACAACAAAAAATGTGTCTAATTAAAGCACTAATTAGCTCGTTAATTTAATTCAGTACAATAATCTCGATTGTGATCGTCTTTAATATTTACAATAACGATATTAATATTACTATTATTATTATTATTTCGATTTTGGATTTTGAAAAGCAGTATTCATATCGACTTACAAAGATTAGAGAATATAATCTTAGATCTCTAAACATATATTTTTATCGAGAGAAGGCATAATTTTATTAGAAACCTGTTACGTTTTGTGTTCGATTTCCCATTCTTCTTTGTTGACCGTATTTTTATTTGGCATTTACGTTTATATATCCGACATGCCATGGTGCAGATTCAAATTTTTCAAAGTAGCGGAGGCTCGCTTTAACATTGTTGCGAAAAGGTGAAGATAAAAAATTAAATTAAATTAATGCAGCGTCCGTCAAGCTTTACGGTACAGCGATCTCCATTTTTTGCAAATGCAAGCCGAAAAGGAGCGACGTCGGGAGAGTTTCGCGGGTCGATATAACTCAATATACAAGCGAGCTTCGAGAAATTGTAAACTGAAAAAAAAGATGTAAGAAATGAAATGTTCGTTTAATTGTAAAATAATAAAAAAAAAGATATATTGACGTATGTGTATCTGTATTTCAGTCGCTAATAGACCGGAAACCGGACCAGTGTTGCGTCTCGCGAATTTTTTTGTTTTAACTCAACTCTCACGACGACGCTCGTTATGGCAATAACCCATATGCATATTTCTATATTTTTACGTACTTATATGCAACTCGAAATTCTTTTGCCGTGCAAATAAATTGATTAGGAAGAGAGAAGAGAATTTTGATGAAAATGCGATTACGCGAACGTACCTGCTGTCGCGGTTGTACCTTTGTATATGTGCGTGCGTGTGCGCGTGCGTGTGTGTGTGTAAATGATTCTTCAAAATACCGGCATGAATTTTGGGCTACACGCTTGAAGACTTTCTCAACCAAATATTTGGCTACTTTTTTATTGTTTGAGGTCGCAACACCACTTTTTCCGTGCCTCTTTAACGAGTGAAAAATTATCGTCGACTTATATGAGAGATTGAGAGGTCAAAACTCATGCCATTATTCCGGAGAATGGATCATACGTATACATTGGGTATTTCAAGTCAACTTGACCAACGTATGACACTTTCCCATATCATTCATAATTCTTTCCACAATTATACCGAGTCCAAAAAGAATTCTCGATTTTTTGCAGTTTTTTTTTCATCAGCCCCTTTTTTTCAACGATGCGAAATTTCTTGTTCTTAAAATCGTATCTTGAAAAAATTGTAAAAAAATAAAACATAATTTTGGCTCACATTGTACGGGTGCTGGGATACTCGAATACTCTCAAGAAAATGTAAAAACCCTTTATAAAAGTTAATAACGAGATTTTCTTTATTATAGAATGATTATAATCTCGTTTTATTATTCAAAAAATCGTAAATACAAAATATTTCCGTACCATAAGGTATTTCGACTTGCACGGGTCGATTCAATGTTACTTTTTAGCTTGTTCACAATTGTATCAACGTGAGCGTATCTTAAAAAAGCAGTGCAATAATAGTGAAAATAGATTTTTTCCCAGGTTTTTGAAAATTTCATGAATCAATTATTTATAAGTATCAAAGCGGGTGTGTTTTGACTTTAAATACCAGACACGCGCGTAATTAGCCCAATATTCACGTACTTATATATACACAATGGTGTATATATGTGTGCATGGATCAAAACGACGTTTAAATCAATGTTACATCATTGCTACGATTAATTATTTTAGTTCAAGTGTTTCGATGTGACACGTAGTTGGACGAAAATTATGTCGGTTTGTCAGGCGCGTCAATACGATGAATAAACAAATAATGAGAATAAACGATGCGAATTAAAGAAGAGTCGAGAGAGAACTACCGGTGTTAAAATACCTAAATAATTAATTATTAATTGGTAGATGAAACGTGAGAAATACAAGACGGACGAGTTATTCGGTGCGTCGCTATTTATTGTATCTCAAACGATTGGTATATGGTGGACGGATGTGTATCGGAGAAATAAACTATTATTACTGTACAAAAAACAATATTGTTTCAACACCGAGAGACTTTTTAATCTTCGTTTCCAAACTTTCGTATTTCAATTTTTACCATCATTCGAGAAAGTGCGCGACTTACGGATAACGATTTTATTACATAAAAAATCGTTTTTTTTTTCTTCATCACGTCGTTGCATGAAAATAGAAGATACATCAACGATGCGCCGGAAAATCGGCGTACCAGCTGTAAGCACCGTGGTTTCCGGTGTGAGCACCGAAATCAACGTAATCCAATATTTGAGAGTCCGATCGTGCAATTCGTGGATTTGCATTATCCCGTTCATCGTCATGTATACCGGACACCAGTCCGGGAACATAATTCTCCGTTTGTCTCGGATATCTCAATGACCGATGACCAGTGATGATTGGATTTACCTCGATAATGTCTATTTCATCGATTGGAATTGCGATATATCGGGAAGCTCCGGTTACGAGCGAAACGCCGAAAATTATACCGGAGAGGAGATTCTGCAAGGATAATTAATCGACACATATTGGTATATATATTTTGGAAATTTCTGTGTTATCCTCAAAACCTAAAACAATTCGTTTCAATGAAGATTTACATTTTGATGTTTCGGGATAATTAGTTGAATAAGAAAGCATGAATTTTAAGAGTAAAAATAATTTTTCAATTACACCGGAGCCCCGTTATAACTACCCACCCGCCCCTGTATAACGAACAAAGTTCAGAGCACTGTACATATTTATAAACGTATATGAGCTCAGGTATAACGTGCAAACCCCCGTTTTTTTCGTTACACCGGGGCTGTATATCTATATATATTCGCCCTGTTATTCGTTATAATGCCCCTTTTTGTTCGTTGTGACGGGCCCTGGTGTACCTCGATATCAGTTCAATCAATTACCAAAAAATTCATGATGCGGTGACGTCGTCAATGTGGCCGATACTGTACTGAACGGTGGTTCGATGGGTAACCATGATTTTATACGATTTCACTGAGCTCTCAGCTTTCACGAATTCACGGTTACAACGTGTCCTACGAACGTTCGGCGAGCCGATCAATTTCCCTCTCGATATGAACTGTTCTCAGCCGCGGAGGGAACAAAAAATTAATTTGAAAATAAAACAACAGCGGAGGAAACGGACGTTCGCGATCGCGTTTCCGCTTTTTTTTTTTTTTTCATTCCCAAAGTCTCCGAGAGCAGCGATGGGACAAAATCTCTCATATTCCTGTCTCAAGTAAAAACGAAGAAAAAAATTAAAACTTGACGATTTTTCATCGCAGATCGAGGCGGGTTTATTAACGTGAAATGAGATTCTTCGTTGCAGTGATTTTTCAATAATATGTCTTTTTTCGTCACTTTTTTTTTATCACAACGCAACAGGCGAGTTATACACGAAATCGAGAGCCAGACAGTTATAATACACTTAAAAACTATATTTCGTATCGTATATCTTACGTTTCTCTTAAGCTGCTTATGACCGATCCATCGATGTACCAACGACCTCATGATTTCAGTTTTTCCCGCAAAATCCCTCCAAAAACAGTGCCATGGGTGATTAGATCGATTGAAAAATCTTTAAAAAAAACTAGATATCACTTTTTCGAGCAAAAAAAAAAAAATGCCGGAAGATGCGTAAGAATCTGCAACCATGAGGATTGAAATCATGCTGGTATTTCGAAAAATCAATCGTATTGTACTTCGCGGTCTCATTGTACTTCTGGTAAATTTGTCCTTTGCCCAGCTCTCGAGTCGTTTCTGATTTAAACAATGTAAACGGGAGTTAATGTATTTTAAAGTAGCAGTCGTTACTCCCGTCACAATATAACGTCACTGTTTTTTTTTTTTTTTTTTTTTTTTTTTTTTTTTTTTTTTTTTTTTTTTTTTTTTTTTTTACGGAGGCTGGAACGCTCGATACTAATCGAAAATAAATTAGAATTCTTCATTCTTTGATCTTATTGTTTAAAAAAATATTCAAAGTTGTGGAAAAACCGTCTCAATTGACATTTGTAAAAAATTCTTTTCAAAATTTAGTACCAAGCCAACAAGTGTGAAGCGCTCTAACCTCCTTAATTAAGGCTTGATAGGGCTCGTTCCCGGAACTGGGAATTTGCACCACTCTCGTCAAAGCGACAGCTTCAAATCCATCAATCACTGAATAAACAAAATATTATACATTATCAATGCTAACTAAATAATTAAAACTAAAAATATATCGTTGCATTGGAGAGATTTAAACTTAATATATATATATATATATATATATCCATATTCATGATAAGCGACAAGAAAATTTGAGAGGATAAAAGAGTAAAATGGGAAATGAAAACAAAACAAAACAAAACTATTGGCAATCGAAGCAAGGCCTCGCTGCGTTTTCTCCAAACTCGTCACTCAATATCATCGCGCTCAACCGACGAGATTCCTCCAACGGTCTACAAAAATACTATTACAACGATCGTAAACTTTCTCGCTACAACCGCAACATCGATCGCGCGGCAGTTTTTTTTCTTCTTCTTCCGCGCGTTTCTCTGTTCCCTTTACAAGTGAAAAAAATGTCGCGGTCACGACATTTGCATGCTCGAATGACCGGACGCGGAAGCATCTCAACACTGCTAACTGGATCGATTATTATTCGTAAAGGCACGATATATTTGCGTGAAATACGCAAACATGATTACGATATGTGCGTCTCAAATCGATGATTCGCGCAAAATTGCATCGTCATCGCGATGGCAAAAAAATAATTGAAAAAGAAAACGAAAGAAATTTCTCTCTCACGACGAAGCGTGAGATGTCCGTGACTGTGAAATAGATCATTCGACCGGTGAAGATTGGAAGAGTTTGTGTGTAATCGAAAATCAAAAAGTTCGGTTGAACGGAAAAACGACAATGTTTGTTTCAACGAAAAATTTTAAGAACCCGCCAATACTCGATCAGTTATTCATGAAAATTACTTGGTTCTTTACCAAATACCATTGGGATTTTTTGAATCTATCATTAAAGTAATGTATTTATAGATTTTCCGTTCAATCGAAAGTTCGGAGCTTCGAGTGTACCGATATATGATAAATCATTTGAAAAAATATATGTGATTATTTTCCCTATTTGTGAGCTTCACACTGATTATTTACGATCATTGTGCGAGACACCGGCCGTTGGATCGGGGAACTTGTCTCGTTAATCGAACCCGCAATCGTCAGAATTGTCGGATTCGTCGCTTTCGCATCCAGCAGGCAGTATATTCCTCTTCTCAGCTTCGTGAATCTTCGAACCTCCATTTTCCGGTGAACAATGACCGTTTTCATATTCACGACGACTAACCGAGTCATCAACGCCGTTATCTCGATGCTCCGATTTCTCGTTATCGATCGATCGAGCGCTCGTGCTCTTCACCGGCGTGACGAGGTCGATTTCCTCGACGGCTCTGGTGGATTTCTGCAAGGAAAGATGAAAAACAAAAATTTTAATAAAACATGTAGGAAATGAGGGAGACCGATGACATTTCATCCGGAAAATGGAAAACAATTACCTGTGGTGTCGTTAGATCAACTTCCTCGATGAGTACGCGATTTTTCGTCGTTTCAGGAGGCTCCATTATCGGTGAGTCGTTCTTCGCTGATAGAGGAGGCGATCTCACGGGTGTCGGACTTCTCCGAATGTCGTTGCTTCGTCTGGACAGTGAGAGAGTCGAGCTTGCAGCTGACCAAGCACCTTCCTCGGCATCGGCAAAATTTTCAACTACCAGCTGCTTTCCGATATTGATGTCCTTCGAAACACCGATAAAATCAATATCAAAAGGTTTTCTCATTCTGCACTTTTTCAAAAATATTCACCATCAATGATTCTCAGTCACCTGATTTTCGAGCGTGTCGTAAAGATCGACGCAAGGAATCGGCGAACCCTCGCGACGTGAACTTCCACAACCTAGAGCGCGTTCCTTGTAGCCTCTGACCTTGGCTATTAGAATTTTCCACTGCGCGACCCAGGTAAGATCGCCGAATCTTTCAGACGCTTCGACACTCCAATCGCCGTCACTGAAAATATAACAAGAAAATAATTAATAATTTCAATTTTCGAGAGATTTTTTTTCTCTTGACATCAATTAATTACCATTGACGTTCATCGTGAGATGTAAAATTTGATCAAGAGGAATATTTTTCACCGCCGCGGGTCATGGATCGATCAAAGTCGATTCGAAAATTCCGAAAAACAAAGAACACGCAACTTTTCGCAACTTAACGATCCGTCGCTTCTCAGTTGTCCAATTAAATCATACACAATCGATCAATTGAAAGGACGCCGTGATACTGTTTGCCGCAATTGTATTTAATTTCATTGTCTCCGATCGATAAAGTAGCGGCATCAAAGAACCCTTTTTGAGGATGCAGTTCCGTTGGAAGTGATCGTACGCACAACGCGACGATTATAATGTGACCAAACAGTGAGAGAGACGGAATGACATCGGCATCGCGTCGAACAACTCGAAGGTTTCCACATCGAAACTCGAATCAGTCTATAACACGCGAATCTGTCGATGATTTTTGTTTCTCTTTCTATTATTAAACGACATAGTTTGTCGATAATAAACTAATTTATCTGTATCTCGCAGCGAAATATCTGGGTGATTTTAAATCTGATTTTTACGCAATTGTGAAGTAAAATTGTACAATTTTTTCTCCAAGTATAATGGACGAAAAAAAAGTTGGGATGAATTAATCAATGATTAATCGCGTGTGCATTTTTCTACGGCGTTGCGACGATAGTCTTACCGCGAGTCAGGTGAGTCGAGTTATTTGTGACGGCAAAGAAAACGGCCTGCGCCCAATGTTTGTAGAACGACGGATTAGAGAATTGAATATTCAAGTTCGAATATCAAAGATAATCGATCCGTACGCTGATTCAATTATCGAATTAACTTCCGGTAGCTTCTACGTGATGGACGTACAAGATCGAACAAGGATAGACAGGTCACGTGCTCGTACATCGAAGTGCCTTTTCATGTCCATGTTATTAGATCGTTGTTTGATATTCACAGCTAATGGCCTTCCAGCGTGGTATCTTTCTTAATATTGATGAGAAGCTTTTGTGCTTTTCGACATCGTAATTAAATCGAGAGAGGGAGGGAGGGAGGGAGGGAGGGAGAGAGAGAGAGAGAGAGGGTTTAGAGGGAGAATTTCATAATGAAGGGAAAACCGAAAACGGATATGTACCTACACTGAACTATAAGTGAAAGGGAATCGAAGAGTATTTAGTTCGAAGAAGCGTTTGGTCAAACTATTTTATTTTCATCGAGCAGAGTCTGAAAAAAAACGAGACGAAATTGTTTTTTAATAATATAGAATCAGAAGACAGAGTTATATGGATTATCCTGTAAATCGTTGAAATTTGAAAAATTATATACGAGGATCCCAATGAGAGTGTCAGCTGTGAGGAAATAGAGAGGAAAACTATTTGGCGTATCATTTGGCGGGAGTAATTTGGCGTATGGCCAAAATATTTTCATCCGGATGTATACCCATTGAACCGACGATTTATAGTTCTAAAAATTTAGTATCATGCGCGAGAGCTGGTTTACGAAAAAATTCCAAAGGACGAAATTCGTCGCATTTCCGGGCTTTGCTGCGAAAATAGTTTCGAAATTTTTTCAAGATAAATGGAGAATACTCCATCGGAATAAAATAAACGAGTTAATAAAAACGTGCAGTAAAAATAAGATATAATGCCTTTTTCCCTCGCGCCATTAATTATTATTCCCATGATAAAAAAATTATGACAATTAATACAAGTTTATATAAATTATCATAATTCATTACTTGAATTTACATAAATTTTTTTATTGACCAAAAAAATATGGTGGCAACTTGCGAACGTAATATGCGATACAATTTGTTTTCGGGTCGACGGGAGGTCATTTGAAATTTCAGCCGAATTGAGCGACACATTTCACATTTCACAGGCTCGTTGGGCGAGTTTAATTGAATTGTTGTGAACTCTATTTCGGATTATGAGACTCAACAATCTCGTTTGATACACGTCGGACCGTCAATGACCTCGAAAAATAAACGAAATATTTTCGTCATTTTGACGCAACTTCTCTGATTTTGTAAATTGTTTATTGGACCGACGGAAGCAACCGCAACGACAAATGGATTTTATATTTAGCTCATCGGCTAATAAATGACCCAGTTGGAGAAGTGAACGAGCAAATTTGGGAAATTCTAATACCCAATATCACGAAGCGTGGATCGATTTTCCATACGGTCGATACAATTTTTCACACAATATATATTTTTAAAGGAAAATATCACCGGCTGTTCGGCAAATGTTACTTTTTGAATTACCTTTTCGAGTTACTTTCTGTACAAATGTAAAATTGAAATTTTTTAAGAATAAATTGCAAAAAACCCTTGTTTTTTTTTTTTTTTTTTTTTTAAGGAAGAATTTTTACTTGCACCGCCGAGGCGAGTGAAAGCGCGAAAGAAAACAAAGTAGGGAGACATTAAGAAGTAAGAGGGAAGGAATATGACAAGCTCGATGAATACGTGTTCCACAATCTCAAGGAAAAACTATGAAACCAATGTTTCACAAGTTGTAGAGCGGCCTCCATGGAAAAACCGGATTTTTCCATCTCGTCAATGAACGAAGAACGTCACGAGTGTTTCGAACTCCGCGAATCTTTGAAAAACTTGAGCTCCGGTTAAAGTCGTAAAAAAAAAAAAAAAAAAACTCTCGGTGCGTACGGTTTCCGATATCGTTTTCAAATATTCCTGGCCAATTCAACATTACAAGAAGACGATAGCGAAAAGCAGCTCGATCGATGGTTCACCGTTCGGCGTCAACGTAAATGGAATACACAGCTCGTGGAATTTGTCGATAAGATTTTGGAAGGGACCGGACGGCAAGTTTGCAATTTTTCAAAATTATTGTCTATTCTCAAAGAAATCGATTTTATCCAAATATTCGAGTGATATATGATTCTCATTTTTTCCTCTCAATGAATTATATTTTTTCAGGAAAAAGGATAACGAATCCGGTCGTGCTATGCCCGAATATGTCGAGCTGCAAAGTCGAGGAGGTCGAACGGGCGAAGATTCGTTTTCAATTTGCCGTTTACAACACCGAGGTGAATCATTGGAAATATTGTCAAGTGAGTCGAACGATACTCGAATTAAAAACGAGCTCGGATATAACATCACTGGGATATCGAGATTCATCGATCGTCGACAGACACTTGAAGAAGAATGGCGAGGTCGTGGTGACCGTGAAGATTCGGATAGTTCAGTGCGACAGCGAGAAAAATAGTTTGGCTCGGATAAGAAAGAAAATAAATAAAATCACTTTTCAATGGTCATTGGCGAACAAAAAGAAATGTTCATTCGCACAATTTGAACGATTGCACGATTCAAGGACACGGCAAGATTGTTGAAACATCCAAGATAAGCCGACACAAAGTTACATTGCGGTGGTTCACGCGGATCGGAGGTTCCAGTTCACGGGAGTATAATTGCGGCACGAAGCAGCGTTCTCGCGAACACGATAGTGACCGATAACGCGGCTGATTCAAGAACAACGAAAGCGCAAATCGAGTCTTGCACCGCGAACGAAAAGAGTGACGATAAGGAAGATAAGGCGGAACGGAAATTGGAGCGACGGATGTACGTTTCAAACGCGGCATCTCGAAAACGGATCAAACAATCAGCGACTAACGACCCAGAAGTAACATTTTTTTTCGTTCCTCTGTGCGGAGCCTCTTCTAACGATTTAATTCTGTTGAGCGGCTGGAAAAAAAAATTGATGCCCGGACCAATGAATCCCCGAGGTCGTTTGTGCGTTTTTGTGCGATAAATATATACTATTTTTTTTCACAAAAATTAATTTATACAGATTTGCTCAGAGTCGCTACCCTTCTTTGTTTGATATAATTTTTGTAAATCTTGGAACAATCGTTCGAATTTGATCGAATTTCGAATGTTTGAAAAACAAAATTTGAGAAATGACAACTCGAGCAATTTTCGAGATATCGTATAGGATTTTTTTTCTCCACACGCATAAGCTATCACTGAACTACGAAGCTTGGTTTTTACGTCCTCCACGATTTTATTATTATCTTTAGTTCGCTTCACGATTTTTCATGCTCGCGTGAGTAATTTTTTTTCCAAGCTATTTTCCATAATTTTTATTTCAAATTGATCTACGTTGGAGCAATGAATTTTCCACAGATTCCTTACAACTATCGCCTCGTACTGGATGACACGAGCGTTGAGGTTGCCCAAGAATTATTGCGATACATATACAGCGACCACGTTGACGATTTGGACACTTTGTCGCATCAGCTATTATCGTTCGCCGAGAGATTTCGCTCGCAAGGTGAATATCGAAAATGTTGTTATAGCGAATTATCATTGGATACTCATTGATACGAAGAAGTAGCGAAACAAAATTTTCATTTTTTTTTCCCCCAAGGACTCAAAGAATTCTGCGAGAGAAATTGAATTGAGACGATAACACCGGAAAAAGTGGCACCGCTTTTACTTATTTCCGACCAAGTTTCCTGCGATTCCCTGAAACGCGCGAGTCTCGTTTATTGCGAGAAAAAAAGTGCAATGTGCATAAACGAGACCTTTGCGTGGAAAATAATGGAGCAAGTTAATCCAGAATTGTTTCAGGAAGTTTGCAAGGCCGGAATGGGAAAAACTCGCACTCGAGCAATATCGACGATGGCGAATTGAGCAATTGAATTCTAATTTATAAATAATAAATTGTTCTGTTAATATTGTAAATAAAAACATTATAATTTGTTATTCAATGTGACATGGAGTAATTAGGGTCCAAGATAATTAAAAATTTGTGCACTAATCACATTTGACGAATCCCTCCGTGATCGATTAAAATTAATCGATCAATTTTAGATTCATTTTTTGTTGAAATAAATTTTTAAAAATTAAATTTACTTTTAAACAATGAGAGAAGAATGTTTTTTAAACGGAAAATATAAAATACTCACCGAGGCTTGACGTTTGCGAGACAGCACTCGATCGCCTGCAGACGCAGGCTCAAAAAATCCGTACGAAGTTCGAGAATGCAATTGGTCGGTACAATCTCGTGATCACCGTAATCCAAATAATAAACCTCGCATTTTTCGTCATCGAGAGACGCGGTTACTTCAGCGCGATACCATTTTCCATCAAAAAGAAATTTCGCTGCTACAGTTTGTCCAACGGTTATCTGAGTTTAAAAAAAATTAATACCACGCGATTACATATTCATCGTTTGGAATAATTTTATTTCCCTCGAGAATAGATTGATTTCGTCGAAGGACAAAAATTACCTCTTTCGGAGCGTGCGACTCTCGATTTTCCTCGTTTTCGTAATAAGTCGTCATTTCGGTTACCAAGTCATCGAGGGACAGAGTTCCAGGGCCAGCCACCTGAACCCAAAATTGACTCGGATTCTCGATAGCGCTGACGTAAACTTCCATCGCACTTTCTTCGCGAAAAGATAAAAGATTATTGCAATTATTAACGTTTTTTTAAATAATTGAAAATATTAAAAAAAAAAAAAAAAAGATCGAGAGAAACAAAATGGAGAAATTAGTCTCTATTACCGGTAAGAGCTTCGTCGATCGATCGTTGAGCCAACAGAGGAATATCGGACGATGGATTAACGGCGGAGATTCTCGGTGTGATTTTGTGACCGCGCGGCGAACGAGTCGATTCACCGGCGACCAATTTCTCGAGAGTCTCCGAGTACTCGTGAACTTTGTCCTCGATTTGCGAGAGAGCCGATGCTATTTGCTCCGCCGTGCCTTTTATTATCACTCTTCTCCTGGAATCTGTGAAAAAAAAAAAAAAATTGAAGAAATTTCGAAAAAATTATCGATCGATGTGTTTGTCGAAAAATCATTTGAGAAAGCCGTAATTGAAAAATGTGAAAGCCTCGGATACTCGGTCACGATTAATTTTCGATGAAATATATTTATGTCCGTATAGTGAAAATTCCATTGTTAAAAGACACGTACCGGGATCTCGCGACCATGCTCTCTCCAATATGATCTTTGCATTGCTCGACGATTGTATCCGATTTATCGTTTCTCCGGCTCTGCCGATAATCTTTGGACAAGCTCTCTGCGGCACGTAAGTTTCGTAAGTCTCGACGAGAGGTTGACTCGCTACCATGGTATTTATCATAGCTTCCGCCATTCTCAGACCCTCCGAGCTTCCTTTTACGCGACACGCTCTTTCCTTCGCATTTGGATCGTCATCGGCGAATCTTATACGAGTCGAAGTGGCGTTCTCGATGCTCTTGATCGTAGTACCGGCACGACCGATGATCACGGGAACAAATTCTTTCGGCACTTTGATCTCGAGACTCATGAAATCGCGAGGGCGTTCGCCCTTCCCCGATCCGTCTTTCCCGTTCTTCTCATTTTCCTTAGAAAGTAGACGACGCGTAGAAATTTTTCAACAAAGATACAACATTTCATGAAAATCATTTTTTTTTCAAAATTCCGCATTACCTTCTCCAGAAGCAAGTACATAATTCCCAGGCCGACACCCGTTAGAGATATTGCTACGAGAACTGGCAGCATGAGCTGCCTCGGCGTCCATCTCATTCTTTTATTTCTCTTCTTCTTTCGAAATCCTGCAATACACCGAATTCATTCGGAATTTTTGTCCCTTCAACATTGCAATGATTCAAAAAACAGCATCGTCTCGGAAGGATTATTGTTTTTTTTTCGTCCGGCTTCCATTTGTTCAGAAATTCTCGTGCAACTTCTTTTTTTTTTACTCTCATAACCTCAAATACACCTCCAAGTTATAATTTCAAATCTCAATAAAGGGGACAACGGCAGATGAATTTTGTAACGAAAGAAAACCAAGTTTTGAACACTTACTTTCCGAATTATCGTTTATTTCTAAATATATTTCGTCGAAACCTTAGGTAAGAGATCGTGTTGGATACGATTGACTGCGATCACGGTAGTACATACAGGTCTACACTCTACAGCTCATACGCAGAGTCGTCGTACGGCCGGTCTGGAAACTCCCGTGACTGCAGTGACTGCACGTAACGGACCCTTCCCCCACCACCGAAAATCGCGATAGTTTTCCAGACAGCTGTATCTGTACGACCGTGCCCTAAACTGCCCTAAACCCTAATGGATTGACGTACTACCGTACCAGGGGGTACAA
The DNA here is from genome assembly GCA_946863875.1 of Alloplasta piceator. Classification (NCBI taxonomy): domain Eukaryota; kingdom Metazoa; phylum Arthropoda; class Insecta; order Hymenoptera; family Ichneumonidae; genus Alloplasta; species Alloplasta piceator. The sequence goes on along the minus strand of OX333078.1, from coordinate 49,292 downwards.
GCCACCATAGTAAATGTTGAGGCAAAGTTTGCGCTGGTGGCGCTCGTAGTAGACGGTTAGAGAACTAATGCCTATGACATATATATATGCGTATGACATATATATATACAGATTACCCCCTCTCCACGGCCCCCGAAGCAGGTTCATTATTATTATTATTATTTCAATTCAAATGTCTCAGGATACAAAAATATAATAAAAATGCCAGTAAATTTGTGTTTTAATATATTTCAAATATTTTGTATAATTATTCATCTCAATATATGACTATTTACAACATTCATATTTACACATCGAAATATTTAACAATAAGCTTTTAAATAAAAAAACACGCTTAAAAATTCTTTTTCTATTCGCGTATCACATAAAATTAATCAGTTATAACTTTGCAAAGTTTTAGCTGCACAATCGTTTTTTACATTACATATTTGACAAGCTTTCATGTTATAAACCAACTTAAAAACTGTTTTTCTATAACTTTGCAAAGTTCTAACCGCACAACCAGTGTTTACATCAAATATTTAACGAGCTTTTATACGTAAAATAAACTTGAAAAATCTTTTTCTCTTCGCGGATCGCATAAAATTAATCAGTCAGAACTTTGCAAAGTTTTAGCTGCACAATCAGTTTTTACACCACATATTTGACAAGCTTTCATGTTATAAACAAACTTAAAAATTGTTTTTCTATTCGCGTATCACATAAAATTATTCAGCTATAACTTTGCAAAGCTTTAACCGCACAACCAGTGTTTACATTAAATATTTGACGAGCTTTTATATGTAAAACAAACTTAAAAAATCTTTTTCTATTCGGGTATAACATAAAATTAATCAGTCAGAACTTTGCAAAGTTTTAGCCGCATAATCGGTTTTTACATCACATATTTCACAAGCTTTCATGTTATAAAGAAACTTAAAAATTGTTTTTCTATTCGCGTATCACATCAAATTTATCAGTCAGAACTTTCCAAAGTTTTAGCTGCACAATCAGTTTTTACATCACATATTTGACAAGCTCTCATGTTATAAACAAACTTGAAAATTGTTTTTCTATTCGCGCATCACATAAAATTATTCAACTATAACTTTACAAAGCTTTAACCGCACAACCAGTGTTTACATTAAATATTTGACGAGCTTTTACATGTAAAACAAACTTAAAAAATCTTTTTTTATTCGCGTAGCACATCAAATTAATCAGTCCGAACTTTGCAAAGTTTTAGCTGCACAATCAGTTTTTACATCACATATTTGACAAGCTTTCATGTTATAAACAAACTTGAAAATTGTTTTTCTATTCGCGCATCACATAAAATTATTCAGCTATAACTTCGCAAAGTTTTAACCGTACAACCAGCATTTACATCAAATATTTAACGAGCTTTTATATATAAAACAATATTAACATTTTTCGCTAACATATATTTTTGTTCGAAGTGAAGCGAACACAAATGTCGATTTGTTACATGTACCGGAGAAACATTCAGCAGCTTAGGATTCCCACTTGCAGCAAGCCACTTTAAAAACTGATCAGACTCAGTCATGGGATTTGGGAATTTAAAGAAGCGTGTAGCCTCCGACGAACATCCCGCTACCAAACACTTCCTCGACATAGCTGTTACAAACAAAAAGTAGAAAGGATTTTTTTAGATTCATAATACTTATAAAAATAGTGCAGTCCACCTTCAATATTATATATTTGCTTAAATTAACAAATATTCGGTTGAGAATTCAACTTGAGATCAAAATACGAGAAGAGGTTAGGTTAATAACAAAACGAGATATATTTACCTTGCTTCGGTGAAGATAAAAAATGATTATTAAAAGGAACGCCCAATACGATGCACTCGACTTTCCTGCAAACTGCACAATATATTTGCAAAAAGATAACAAAAAACACACCCGAGCGCACAAGACGCGCACACGTAACCACACGCAACAAACCAAGATGGCGGAATTTTGTTGCCATGGATACCATGGGTGAGTGCCGTGAGTGCGTGCGAGCGAGATGGAAAATCGACGCAATGGCTTATGGGTAGCGACACTAGCGCTCCTAGTAGACGGTTAAGGCAAAACTTTGCCTCACTCATCCCCATCTGTGCTTGGACCCCCTGTACCGTACTACGCACGTACGGTCCGGAAAAATGGCGTCGTTGATGAAACTCGCTAGAGTTACAAGCTCGATAAAGTCAAAGAACCATGGAATATTGTACAACATTGTGAGAACCAGTGAGTACGAATTTTTGCGTTTTGTTATCATTATCTTTCATTATTATTTTAATTCGTCACAGCCGGAGAAGAGAAGAATCTTGGACATGTATATTCGTGTTTTAGGTTAATCGTATGTATATTACATAAGCGAATGTTGTTTATCTTGTTCTTGATCTCTATGAGGGAAAAAAAAATATGGTGAATTTCTCGTAATGTTCGACAGAGGTTTACACGAACGATGATTGGAAACCCGGACCGTATCCAAAGACCGAGGCAGAACGAAAAAAAGCTGCCGAAAAGTATGGGCTATCTCCGGAGGAGTACGAACCTTATCCGGACGATGGCTCTGGTCACGGGGATTATCCCAAGCTTCCGCTTATAGGAAGAGCAGCCAGGGATCCTTATTATCCTTGGGATGATCCGACCTTCAGAAGAAATCTCCACGAGCCTGTGAGTCCGATAGATCGGCGCGTCGTCTTCTCGGCCAAACTCGAATCACTGTCCGGCGAATAGTTCTTCTTGGCTGTGCGTTATCAATGTTTCGTAACATCGCGTATTTATTTTATTTACGTTTTTGCTCAGTTACACGTCGATGACAATCTCATTGGCGAGGATCGCTGGGACGCGGGTTTGAAACCCCCGGTTAGCGCAGGATTCGCCTATAAAATGTTCTTCGGCGTGATAGGATTTTTGACGCTGTGTTGGTACTTGGCCGAACCATATCCGATGTACCATCCCGTGGTAAGGTATTATTCTTTCTATCTTGTATTCTACGTCGCTCGGTAAACATTCCTCGAAAGATGCTAACTCCGTCGACTCTGTTTAGGATGAAAATTAAACGGTCTTTCCCAATATCATGGATATATTTGCAGAGAAAATACCATAAATCATCTTGAATCTATAAATTGTTTATTGTTTTTCGTTACTCACCGATATGATGAATAATCAACGATACTGTCTTTATATTTTCACGCAGATGGAGAAGCAAATTCCAAAATCAGGCATGGTGCACTATACGTTTGAACCCGCTCGCTAGATTCTTATATGTATATTTTGTAGATGGAAAACTTATCGAATTAATAAAATGGACTTTTAACCGATTGTCGCGAAGCTGCGTTTGTCTCCAGTTTGTTCCTGGAAAATGTGCACGATCTTCGCGAAGAATATGATGGATAAATAACAAAAAATTGACACTCCGAACCACAGTGCATTTTTCTTGGAGATATTGCAACGTGGATTTTCACCTCTCGTGAAAAAGCCTAGAAATCTATCAGACTGTGTACGAGGTTTTTTTTTTTTTTTCCAACCATATTACATATTCTCCTTTTTCATTACACATTATCAACGTTGCCGCCGCCGTCGCTTACCGACCGCGTAGAGGCTTACATATTTGACAAAAGCGCGCGCTCTCGCGCACGTGTTACGAAAAAAAAAAAAAAAAAAAAAAAAAAAATGCAGCACCACTGACAGGAACAGCAATACTAGTTTCTCACAACGGCAGCGCAGCACTGCGGACGATATTGAGGAAATTGTGTTTTATAAATTTATATTTAATGTAAAACATGACACGATCATACGATCAAATTATTTCATTAGTGGTCTGATCGTTTAGGTGGAATAATAACGAGACAATATGAGGCCGAAAAATTCTCTGCAATTGACCCTTGCTATTCTGAAGCCTCACGTTATTAAATCACCGTTTGTTCTACAGGTACGCGCAATGAATAACCTAAAAAAGTCAATTATCAATGAAAATCCACGAGCATGGGTCTTGATTATAATTTGTTGCATAGAGTGCGTTTTTTAATGCAGCTTTTTATATTTTTTCATCGTCGTGTCTCTTATTTTTTCAATATGTTTGACAGATACAGAACAATGAAAAACTGCATTTAAGAACGCACCCATGATAGAGGACGATGCGTATCATTGAGATAGAAAATAGATAGAAAAGTTGAAAAAATGAAATTTCGCAATAACATTTCTTTAAATATGCCAAAAAATATATATTTCACGTGCAACGTCATTTTCCAGAGTCGTTTGCTTTTCTTTCAGAAAATTCGCGATTTGATCATCGACAATGATTTCAAAGTCATAAGATCTCGAAGAACGCTGATAACGCCGGATGAAGCCGATATTTTTTATTCCGATCATAGAGAAAAATTTTTCTACAATCGCCTGCTGACTTTCATGTGCAGCGGACCCTCGGATATTCACATTCTGGCTGCTCGTAATGCCATTTCTAAATGGCGACGATTGATGGGACCTACGAAAGTTTATCAGGCTCAATTCGAAGCGCCCGACTCCATCAGAGGATTGTACGGACTGTCCGATACAAGAAACGCTACGCACGGCTCTGGTACTCGCTCGCGCAACTTTTTCTTTTTTTTTTTTCTTTGCAACTGCGTTTACCTCTCGTGAGAAAATGAGATGGGAAAAATGTTCAATCTCATTTGTACGCTCATACGTATATACTCGGGCATAATTGAAACTGGCGAAAGCTCGATAGCGGCTATGACCCTAAAGATTTCTAGACCTGCATTTTTCAACTTTGGCTCAGCATAATTTATTAACCGTAACACGAAGAAAAAAAACCTATCAACCTTTTTTCTCTCTCGTTTGATTCTCCGATTGCCGATTTTTTATTAAAAAAACTCGCATCCACGATCACGGTTGTTTCGATCCGTTCAAACATTTGGGACGCCGTATGATCTCAGCGGCCATTCGGGGAACGCAAAGTCCGAGACTTTTTTTTCTTCCTCAATTTTCCAGTGGCCCGTATAATTGTAAAATTTTTTAACTCCTCTTCTTAGAGAAGAAGAAGAAGAAGAAGAAGTAAGAAGTACACCTGTCGTACCGACAATTTATCGGAGGAAGTTACCTTAATTTTTCATTAGATTTGCGTAAAGGCAATTTTTCAATCATTTTCAAACCATATTCCAATGGGAAATTCACCGTTGATTGCAAATCACAAAGAATTTTGTCGAAAAAAATGTATTCATGAGAAAAAGCAAAAAAAAAATCTTGAAAATTTTTTTTTTTTCAATGACATTTCATTAAAATTTTCAGTTTTTGCGGAAATTATTGGTAGATTCGTAATCATCGAGAAAGAATACATCAATCCAAGGCTCTATAAAAATTAATTTTTAAACAAATTATTTTTCTATTTTGCCCAAAATTGAATCTGTTTACTTTAATGAATGACTAACTTTTTTTTCTAGATGAGATTTGACTTCAACTTGCGCTCATTCTTTTCGTAATCGTTGGAACTTCACAACCCCGCTTGGTTCATCCGATTTCGACCATTTTTCGATTCTTGCCAGATTCTTAGAGTCAAACCATCGATTTTTGCGAATTTTTTACGGTGATTTTCAAACTGCTCTCATTTCTACAAAAATTGAGTCATCGGAATGAACCACACGGCCTTCTCCAAGTTCAGTGACAGCCTTTAACTACGAAAAAGAAATGTCATAAACGATCGAGCCAAAGTCAAGTTCCGAGCACTTTTCTATTATATCTCGCTATTTTGAGATTTCCAAAAAGCCGTCCAAATATGAGCAAAAAGAATTTTTTTGTATCGCTTTCGAATGTTATTTCGATGAGATATTCACCGCTGATTACAAATCACGCAGAGTTTTTGTCGAAAAAAATGTAATCATGAGAAAAAGCAAAACAAAACTTTAGAAAATTGAGGGAGAAAGAATAAAGGTCTTGAACTAGCTTTTAATTCCCGGACTGCCCGATAAGATCATGCAGTGTGTCCAAACGTTTTTAAATGAGACAAAAATGTAGGATTTTTTTTTTTTTTTACAACGAATCGGCCATCATAGAATCGAATGGGGGACGAAAATGTTATGACGGTTTTTTTTCCGCGCCATAGTTGATCAATTAGGCTGGACCCAAGATCGAAAAATGCAGATGCAGAAATCTTAAGGGTGTATGAGATCTCACATGCAACAGCTGGATTTTTTTTTGCCTACGATTATCATGTTTATCATATTTATATAGGGTCTCTGCGCTACTCTCTGTCGACAGATTCCCTCGAGTCTGCCGAACGCGAAATAAGAATATTCTTCAAAGAATTTAATGCGAAAAAATGGTTTGAGAACGAAGAGATATTCTACAATTTGGGTCAAATACATTTTGATCCAACTGCATTTGTACACACGATTGATCCAAGTTTCGACGATTATGAAACCGAAAAATCGCGTCCAGATTGATGTCACGCACGAATATTAATGGTACGTAATGTTAATTAACAAATTTACATTATTCATAGTTATTACGAATGGCAGATTGCAACGATGACAAACGTTTATCATGAACGAATAACGAAATTTTATTTTCCTTTGGTACTTGGAAATTTCACAAACATCGAGTGTCTTTTTATTTACACGGAGATACATCGTTTAACGATTTTTCGAATTTTATATATATTACACGAAACGCGAACAGTTTTCGCGTAAGCATTTCAACGTCAATCGAAACAGGAGGATCGCTACGAGTTTACTTCGACATAGACTTTTGGCCGCGAAAAGACCTTTATTCCTTCCTCCAATTTGTTCAACTGTCTTTCGATTTCCATCTTGCGTCTGTGCGACCTCAGAGTATCCGTTTTAATAGGCATCATGTTTAATTCGTTAACGTATTCTTGATGATCTGTGAACATTATACCAATCACCGATAATTATTTCTCAATATATAAAACATAATGGGTACGGGGCAGCCTCGGACACTTACGTTTCTTCAACATTCTTAAAGTCTCTTTGCGCTCGTCGTTGGGCAAAGGCACGTGTCCTTCCGGACAGTCGGGATGACTCGCTGCTTCTTTCATTTTTGCATCTGTACGCTGCTGCTGTTGTCGCTGAGCTTCCTTTCTATCACGAATGTATCTGTCGAAACGCGAGGGCAAATTTTTTTTATCCATTAAAAATAAAAAATACGCATCGGTAGCTCCTTTCGTTTGCAATTATTTACGTATAGTCCGACATATTTTTGAGTTTGTCATACTTTGGAACGACACCCTTGCGATGATTGGCCGATGGTACACCATTGTTAATTCGAGTGACCAATTTTTCGGCTACCGTAATGGCCCCGTTTCTCTGTTTATTCAATTTAACACGATCAATCTGATCCTGGGTCGTCATCGGCTGACTCGGTGAGTCCGCTCGATCGAAACTGCCGCGCCTCGACCCTCTTGGAACAAATCCATCGCCTCTGTCCGACGGCGAAGAAGCACATTTGCGATACGACGATTCTCCCTTGGCATCGTCGTCGTTGATGTCGAGGTCGTTATCGTTGCCGCTGTTGTTATCGTTAATTCGATCGGACGATGCAACAGCCGTGTTCTTCTTACAGATTATTCTACCCGATGGGTATCTAAAATTTTATTATTACATTCAGGCCCGAAAATACGTGTACTCTTGTGCGAATCAATGTAAAAGGAATATCATTAACCTGATTACTCCTTCCTTATACAGGGAGTCCAGGTCCTCCGTGTCTAACGTCTGAATTTCTTGATTCTTGTATACGACGTAATATTTTTTGCCAGTTTTACAATTGGCCCGTGACTCACCAAAGATGTTTGCGTCAAAATTCGGTAGTTCACCACTTTTATTTCTATTATTTCTGCGCCTCATTGAAATATCGATCGACGTAACCTGCGAATTTTGCTTCGTCGAACCCTGACCTATTCTCGCATTTGCTTCTGGATTTTTGCTCCTTATCGGAGCGCTCACTTTGCACTCGGAGCAACCGCCGGCGGCGGCGGCGGCGATTCTTACGGTCGATAATTTCTTGTCCGAGCGTCTTATCGACTCTTTTTCAAGAGAATCTTCCTTCTTTTCTCCTCCTCTGAGAGTGGAATTTATTCCGGACGCTACATTTCGATACTTATCCAATGATTTCTTTCGAGGTCGAAGCTTTCGAAATTCCTCGACTTCTTTTGTATGAAAAAACTTTTCCGTAAGACGCAAATTCTTGACATTCTCCAGAATGAAATTTTTTCTACGCGTAGGCTCTGAAAAATAAATCCCGGGAAAACTGATGTTTGTCTCGATGATAACGGTAACGGGGCATTTTTTTAAATCATCCTCCGAATGTGTAATAATCGTTAATATTATACCATCGATTCGTTAAACTTACTTGGATTTGGAAAAATTCCCTTGAGGGTAGTCATCGACGATCATCAGTTTCACGATGCCCTTTCTAATCTATCAATCGACAATCGTGTCGCAGCAACGCGGGCGGCCGCGGGGGCGTACACCCTTGCGTTGTTGGTAGATTTATCGATAATTTAGCGCGTCCTTGAAGAGTTGTCAGTAATGTCTCGTAACTCGGTGCCGGGTGCACGAGCTACTACGATGAGGCGAGAATCGTCATTGCCGCTAGTGTGGACCTTTTCGTTGTCAAACGAAAACACGCTGATTTATCAGAATAAATTTTTGAAAAAGGAGATTAATAAAAAGGACAAGGAGACTCTCTCGATCTTGGTGACATTACGCGTCAATTTTTCGTCAACTCTACGCGCAGTCGTCAAACAAATTGAAACCAATTGAAACAAGTAAGATAACAAGTTTTGTTATTATATATATATATATGTATACCAGAGAGAGAGAGAGAGAGAGAGAATCATGGCCGTCTCCATCTGCGCGCACGCGCGCGCGCCAATACGATCGCGCCGCCCCGATCGTACCCACGTCCGTCGTACCTGCAGTCGTACCAGTACAATACACGCATATGCTGTTAGCGCCTCTAGCCACTGGGGTAGACACTGAACTCTAATAATACTGGAAGGCGCGCTGGCTATATCCTCCCATGTACCCGCCGCGTATAGAGAGAGATAGTTTCGTTCAACCGTCTGCAGGTAGCTTTTGCTCTGTCTAACAGTTTTGCGCACGCGCACAATGACGTCACGCAAATTAGGTACAAGGGCTGCAAAAAGTTGCTCCACTCATCTAGATTCGATCGTTTTATTCGTTTCCACTGACGAGAATTCAGTGTTCGTTTATTAATCGTCAGTTTATTAATTAATTTTAAAGTGTGAGACTGTTTACAAAAACAGTTATGGTGCGCGTGTGTTGTGTGGCAGGGTGTACAAATGTTTGGACTGGAGTGTACAGACAGAGACAGGGCTACCTGAAGCGGATCGGTTTTAGCTATCTCTCTCTATACGGGCCAGCAGCGGCAGCGCGCCTTCCAGTATTATTAGAGTTCAGTGGGTACAGAACTAACGCCTGTACCCCAGTTCGTCCGAATGTATAGGAACTGTGCTTCTACATATGTACGTCTGAATTCGTTGCCTGTATGTACGACCGGTACGACCTGAATTGAAGCCGCATTCGTTTCGGACGCTGACGCGCTTCCATCACGCATGTGTATAGATTTACATCGACATTCGACATATAAAATGCTACAGGATGAGACGCTCTTGAGAAATAAAGCGTACTCTAGCTCTTTAGAAATATACAAATAAAGTCGGAAGAGAGGAAAATATTATTGTCGAACGTGGACCGTCGTGCGTCGCGTTTTTAATAGGGCGTGTTCAGTGGTGTTGGGTTTGTGTACTAAAATATTGAATCGATTCGGGAAGAGAGAGTATATGTATATAATATAGCGATCAGGGGGGAGCTTTGGAGTACCACCAACGGCGCGAGTCGCGACAGAACCCTGCAACGAGCGCAACGAGCCTGAACCTGAACGAGTCGCGGAACGACCAGGAACGCAGAGAGTGCAGAGACTCGCAGAGCGAACCCATACATACTACAAAAGATATCTCGCGTGCATGGTGTGCCCGTTGTATGTTTTTGTTCCTCGTCACAGGACGAAATATTATGTTCGCGTGAGTAAATTTTCACCGCGTAACTCGCGTTACGAACAAGTCAGACACCTCGATTGTGATACTCGCTGTTGCGTCAAAGCGCGGTGTGAATTTATCGAGCTCCGCGCGTCCATATCCAGCTCTTCCAACTTGTCGCGGACGGACAAATAAAACACAGTATACGATGGATCGGAGAAAAATGTCGTAAGTATTGATCCGATATAATACGCGCATAAGCGAATATGTGGCTCATTTTTTACGATCTAGCAGGAATTTTACAAGTTTTAATGGAGCCAACGCGTTCTGCGACACGAATGATACAGCAACACACACACACACACACACACACACACACGCGTATCCTCTTATTATTCCTCTTGACCGTGTCGCGCAATCTGGTAATATGTATTTTTTTTCTTTCGTGTTCGAATAATTTTACAAAAATCCGGCATATAATTTGATTCGCCACGCGAACAAGCCCAATGACATTGATCTTCCTCTATGAATCTTGTACGTTTTCGTCTTCTTGCACAGAGGAAGAGTTAATATAGAGAATCGTGGAGTCAAGATTCTTTGGGGTAATCCGCGCGTGCGATTTTTTAGTTACTCATTAGCTCTTGTCGTCTTTGGTGGAAAAAATAATTACAAGTGGAGTCCTTACAGTGGACACGGGAGCACCGATAGCAGTGTACAGCAGCAGCAGGGCGGGACATGGCCGGCCTCGCCAGGCCTCGCGCGCGGGTGTAAAGCCGAGGAAACGGTTATCATTTTTTTTTTTTCCATTGACGCGTTTAGGTTTTCGATGGCGACAAATATCGTGTTCTTGAACTTGAAAAGTATTTCCGTTTTTTTCATGCCACTTGAGTTCTCTGGAATTGCATACATCGGCACGCGTATGATACCGGTTGATTTTATCATCGGTCTCGTTCGTGAGTCATTTTTTTCAAGCAGCAGGTTACGCGTGACCCACAGCTATCGCATGAAAGTTGATAATTGAAAACGTGCGATTATTCGATCGATCGAGGATTGTATTCTCGTAGCGCGAAACCACAGCATTGCGGAATATATGGAAAAAAAATAAGCTCGAAACGTTTTACAATGGGAGATTCGGCTACCGATTACGGATGCAACGGGACAAAACGCAATTTGCTCGTTCCAAGGATCCTCCTTGCCGATCGATAACTTTGAATTCCAATAACGACGAAACTTTTATAAATCCTGACCCACGATAATTTATCGTTGACACTTGTATTTCAGAACGGCGGGAGATTCGCTGTACCAGATACTGGAAATTCCAAAAACAGCAACGTCCGAAGACATAAAAAAAACATACAGAAAGCTGGCGTTGAAATATCATCCGGACAAAAATCCCAACAATCCGGAAGCGTCCGACAGGGTAACGTTCTTTGTCCGTCGATATTTTTATGACATAAAAAAAGAATCAAGATTACCGTCCGTGCGATATTTTCATTCCGCAGTTTAAGGAAATAAATCATGCTCATTCGATACTAATGGACATAACGAAACGCAACATATACGACAATTATGGATCGCTCGGTCTGTACGTGGCCGATCACTTCGGAGAGGAAAATGTCAATGCTTATTTCGTCGTGACTTCGGGCTGGTGCAAGGTAACGACGGCTTTGCTCGCTCTTCCCGATGATTCGCTAATTTTTTTATTCCGTTCTTCCCGCCGAATGTTGCGAAATAAGAAAATTTTCGGCGTATAATCCGATTGAAATTTCCAGGCGTTCTTGGTAGTCTGCGGGCTCCTGACCGGCTGCTACTGCTGCTGTTGTTGCTGCTGTTGCTGTAATTGGTGTTGCGGCAAGTTGAAACAAAATCGACCGGAGGATAGCGGGCTCTATCATAATTTACAGGTGAAACTTGATCAAAATATAACACGATTTCAGCACTCGATCCGGTAACCGTTGTCAGGATGAATCGTAAAAATGATTTTAGCGTATCGAGTAACGGTTATTTTGATGCGGCGAACAAAAACCTGCTACTATTCCGCTGCACTCGGGTGCGCTCTCGTTTTCCATGCCAATTCCACGCCTAGTTTATATATCGATGTATCGAGCCAAAATTCAAATTACTCGTCCGAGCCGTGAAAGAGATATTTTCGTTTAAAATGACGTCGCGACAATTGCAATGTCATCGTCTTTCCCATTCGATTCGATCATGCATCCTCGTGTCAATGATTTCCATCGTCATTATGTTTCTGGTGCTTGAAAATAATTATTCTATTTCGGCATATTTGCGCTTGCTCTTTTGCACACAGCCGATCAAATCCCTCCCATTGAGTTTGACTATAGAGTATTTAGATTCAAAAGAGATTGAATTTTTCATTGCACCCGAGCTTCGGTCATTAGAGTTTGCTATTAAAGTAGTACAAACAAGCGCACGAGCACGCACGTTTGCACGTACAAACGCACAATAGTCGTGATACGTTTTCTCATTGTTGTTCATTTTTCCCATCGGCCGTTGACATGATTTCTCGCCCTTATAAAAAATTGAAATCTTTTTTTCATCAAAAGTGCAAAATTTCTCTTCCGTTTACAAAAAATGTTGATAGTCGTGTGAATCAAATGCGTCGTAGTTTGCTCGTATAATCAGCTGTAATTAGGATCGTTTTCTTGTCACGGCAAAAAAAAAAAAAAAAAACGTAGGAATAAGTCCAATCGTCGACCGCGCTACTGGATTTCCAACATCCGCATGCAACTTCCTGGACTACATTGATCTACGGAGGTGAAACTCTTGATCCGGTAGATGATTTACTTTGAACGCTGCATCATTGAATTTCCGCGAGGCGTCGATCGGGTTAATTATCATATCGTCGAGTCATCGATTCATCGAAGGACCATAATGGGATTATTATTTTGCGTTCTCGTGTTACAGAAATACCTTGTACCGTTCAAACTCGAGCTTGTTTTTTCGTTCTTCCTTTTCTTCTTTCAAGTTGCCCATGGATACATGACAAAATCGTTTGGATCGAATATCGTTTTGTTCAGGAAAAAATGGTGCAATAAGGGAGACGATAGAAAGTAGTCAACTTGCTCGTTTGATTTCCTTTGATAATTATACGTACATTTCGGATTTGAAAATTTATAAACGTACGAAGATGAAGGATATATTGAAGGAAAGAGGGGGAGAGAGAGAGAGAGAGAGAGAGTGAGAGTGATTGAAGGATGGGGGTGGGGAGGGGGGGTGGGGGGTATAGGGATACAAATGCAGGAAAAAAGCGTTAATAGCGAAAAATTGTTGTTGGCGCAAAGCATGATCCGAGCTCTATGACCGCATGTAGATTAGCAATTTTGTTTACGTTGTTGTTGTATTATAGCGGGACCTGAATCCTGATGGTGACGTTGTGACGAATCAACCCCGAGGTATCAGCAAGGTAAGTTCAACGAATCACCGCTTTTATCAACGTTTTTTATTTCTCACTCCAGCATCAGCTGTTTGTCTTGCAAGTTTGCGTCATTGCGATCGATTGCCCTCTGCCCATTCATATACCGGCTAAATATTCTCAATGAAATTTATCAATCGATCGTATCAACTTGTACAACAATACGCTGCTTTTTATTATCCATTAATCTTAAATTATACATTTCTATTTAACATCGTATCGCGCCGCTACATACAAACACACGCACACGCACACGTAGCTACACACGTACCATCATTGCAGTTTTAGAAAATTCGTGCCATTGTGTCAATTAAAAAAATACAAACTTGACGGTCTATTCGAGACTCTTGAAAAACAACGCAGGCTGATCTCTCGTCGGGTGGTACGCAACTAACGAAACATTCATTTTTTTCTCTCCGTGTGCCAATGAATCCCTGTAGATCTATCAATTTTTTTTTTTAATACATTTTGCTCTGTTCTCGCATGCTTTTACTATGCTCTCTCGATGTTCATTTTAATCCGCATCGTCGTTACGCGAGACTGGCACTCCGAAATAATCGAGTCCTCATTGAGGTGAATAAGGAGGAAAAAAGAAGCGGAGAAAGTCATCGTTTATATGGACAGACGGAAGCGTGCGTTTGCACGCGTGAGCAAAAAAATGTGATACAAAAAAATGATACATCCTAGATCCTATTCAATTAATTTCAATAACCGATTTTTGTCATATAAATAGTATATCCGTCGATGATAAGAAACGTGCTACGATCGGATTTAACGATTCAATGACATTACGATACGAGACCGTTCGAACGAAATAAGAAAACAAAAAAATGTAATTTTTGTGATTTTCAAGGAGGACGAGAGCGAAGAGGAGGCGTCGGCGACCGTGATAACTCAGCCACAAGGTGGATCTTCCCAGGGGGCACCGGGTACGACGGTATTCGCGATGCCACCACCACCACCTCCGTCTTCGCAGAGTACATTCCCGAATGAGGGCACCAACTTGACGAGTGGAGCGGATCGTCCTCTGTACGGCGAAGGTAAACACAGAGTCTGACCAAAAGTGCAAAATATTATTCAACGAGTGACATTCGCGGAAGTAAATAGGAGCACGTTTGAGCTCAAAATGGATAGCAGCGGGGCGCCGTCGCCCCTACTACCGTCACCACCGTCAGCGCCACCCCGATTCAATGAGATTCCGAGCGAAATATTATTTTATCATCATAACCGGTAAACGCACGGGTGTTTTTTTTTGTTTTGCCTATGACGATAATAGTCGATCGCCCGCGCGAGTTTATTATCATCATCATCATCATCACCATCATCATCATCACCATTATTATTATTATTATTATTATTATTATTATTATTATTATTATTATTATTATCATCATCATCATCATCATCATCATTATTACTAATATTATCATATTCATTGTCATTATTATTTTCATCGCATTGCCTACATTAAGTATCTTGTACCTTTGCGCGTAACAATGCTGCTGGGTGAGCCCATAAATTTGTCACGCTAACGGGATGAGTTACCGCGAGATTACCAACGTTGGAAATAAAATTCACACAGCAACGAATCGTTACCGTATCGTTTTATTCGACCCGCTGATACGTTTTTTATTTCTGAATGCTCCACCAACGACTCAAACACTCGGAGTATGACGCGCACGTTCTTTCCTCATCCCCATTAATTTATCACCAGAACCACGATAAAAATATACACGTTGTCGAAATTTCATTGTTCCTTGATCAAAAATGTCTCAATCTTTATCAATCAGTCGCTGAATAATGAACAAAAATATTGGCCACGTGAAATAACGTTGATTATTTAACGTGGCGATAGTCACAAATCCGTTCATAGGCACGAACGTTGGAGCTGCTGCGGCCGGACCGACCAAATGGTAGTCGGAGAAGACTGTCCGATATTCGTATTCGTACGAGAGGAAAAACTATATCGTAATCGATGCGTCTTCTACGGCAATGACAAAGACTCCGTTCCCATCGAGAATCAACGACACACATCCACTTATGCCCGCCGCACCACCATGGAGTAGAAAGAAAAGATTCAACAGAGCCTGGTTTTCATTGATAATTCAGAGGAAAGTCACGAGTGAGCGCGTACCAAAGAAGATTTTAAAAAAGCTGCATGCGCAGGGAACGCCAACAGCCAGATATTATAAAAATTCCGCAAAAAGAAACAAAACCTCGTGTACAATATCGAATATTTCGTAGATGTCTAAGAATCGTCGTTTTTTTCGCCTCTCGGTCAAGTTCCGTTTGATAATGGGGTTGTCGGTGGTTGCAGTTGGAACAAACGATAATAAGAATGTATGGCGCGTTTGATACAAACGCTCTCAAGAATCCGTAGCTGCTAGTTATTTCCAATGATATATATGTGTGTATATACATATATATATATATATATATATATATATATAATACGCGATCAACTATATCGTACGATACATATTAATCAATGCCAGCGAAACAAGAATCGTACGACACAATTTAAAAACGAGCGTGCTATTCGTGAGAACGACCACGGACATTTGTTACATTAATACGAAGATATATCTCACAAGACACACACACATACACACAAAATTAATATGTTACACGTAGAAGGTCTGCAATGTGCATACATCGTCGTATCATGTCGAGTGCCTCGCACGTTGCAGAACTTTCGTGGTAGAGGCAATCGGCTTGTTCCCGATATCTTTCAACCGAAATTCCAGTATTTTGCTGGAAGTGAATTTTCATCAACGATTCAACAATTTTGAACAATCCGCATCCGCGCGCTTCGCTCGTTTTATTATCTTACCACTGTAACATTGCCATTCTTGTATTCTAATTTGTCGTCTTGTATATTAATAATATTATACGCGAGTGTTGTTTTTTTTTTTTTTTTTTAACACTTTCAAGTGTCTTTACCGCTCGCCGCGATACAAACGAACAAATCGCGCGGTCGAATTTAGAACCCTTGTTCCTTGTATAGATATAATTCCGTTCCATCGTCGGTTGATATTCCGACGAATCGCTGAATGGTGAAAAGCAACAAAATATCGTTGGATCGAGCAAACGCGAGAGAAATTTATAGCGATCTCACTCGAGTATAAGGATTGCGAGGCGTTCGAGTGCTACCGACGACGCAATATGCCCAAACGCGACGCGTAACGTCACTCGCGATTCTCCTTGTTAACACGTATACAATATGCACACGAATATGTCTTCGTACGTCGAGAGCCGATCGAGCTGATTCGCTACTTATTCATAGAATATAGAAGCGAGTGTGAATCTTGTACAATCATCATGTTCACCGATCGACGATAAATCGATCCAACACGATGCGTTGATAAACTCATTACACAGCGGCATATCCGGACGTGCGCGCGTGAGTGAGCGCACGGATATGATCGAGCATGTTTGGGTAGAAAACACGCTGTACCTTGGATTAAACTTTGATGTCTCGAATAATTATATATATATATCTAATTTAATAAACGTTATGAAGAAAGAAAATGCCTACGGTGCCATATATGATACGCAGCTTCGAGTATTCGCATATGCGAGTCAAACACTTTAAACGGTTAAATAAAAATATGCATTATCGTTAAAGAAAAATTAATAAATGAAAATATAAAACCGTTGATACATCCTTATCGCAGTCTCGCCTCGTTCTGAAACACATGGACTCTGACATCATCATCATAATCATCATCATCATCTACATCATCATCATCATCGTCATCGTCATCGTCATCATCATCATCGTCATCATCATCATCATCATCATCATCATCATCATCATCATCATCATCATCATCATCATCATCATCATCATCATCATCATCATCATCGTTTCAACCAACTCGAAAGCACGCGTCATCGTCGTTGTCGCTGCGGTCACCACGAAACCGTTTGTTTCTTCTCGACTCTCGTTTGTTCCAGAATCTCGTTGTTTTTCCGAAAGGCAATTGAAAAAACGTTGACACGCACGACGGCCGTCATCGTATCGTGTGATTAATCAAGGAGGATCGATGAAAATGGCTCATCGTGGATCGCGTGATTACACGAAGCCGGCGATCGAGCGGCGGATAGCCGAATTGTTGCTTCGAAGAATCGGGGCACTGGAGAGTTTTCCGATCGAGACGAGCAAAGAACGGCTGGTGCGTGCTCATCGTGACAACTTTGGCCCGATTCTCCTCGAAATCATGATCCATTTTTTCAGGGCAAGTACAAGGAGTTGCGAAATAACAGACGAGGATGCTTGAAAACGGCGCATCGTCACGTCCTCGAAATGGTTGCCCACATATTCAACACCGAGCCCATTAATTTGGAAGAAGGAATAATAGACAAGGACGAATACGTGACAACTTTCGACAACTTTTTCATCGACGGTGGCAGACACGCGGTTGTCATTTTTTATCAATCCATGCCACCTCCACCGTACGGTACGTACATGAGCAGCGGTAGCTCCGTAATCCCGCAAAATAACGAGTCGAGGAATTTAACGAATACGCTTTGAAAAAATAATCCATTTGCAATATTATTTCAGAATCTGGACGTTGGACAGCGGAAATGGAGCGAGCGGAGCGACAATTGGTTCGACGATGCTGTATCACCGACGGATCCGGTGAAAAGTTTTCGGGACAATGCGTCATAATTTACCGTTTGCGAACCAACAGCGATTTCGAAACGAAACAACTGCTAGAAGTGAGCATCCAGCCAGCGCTAAATTATTCCACATTATTATCGTCATCATCATCATCATCATCATCATCGTCATCTTCGGTAGTCGCCTCGTATATCGTATATCGTCATCCATGTACAATGTAATATCAGGAAACGTATTACGCGTACACACGAGTCGACGACTCTGCCGACGTCCCCGATGCCGCGGGAATCGCGCTGGCCGGGATATCGACGCTCGTTTCGCTTCTCAACGAACCAGTCATAAGGGTGAACGGCCAGTGGGGCCAATTGTCGATGACCGAAGCAGGACGAAAGATGCTGAGAAATTTCATCGGAGACTTTCAAGATTTCTCCGCTTTTCTCAACGGTACAGTATCCCAATTTTTAGCTCCGGGCCAAGAGCGTCGCTCGCGCGTCAGCTCGCACTCGCGGAAGCTAAATTGAACGCGGTCATTGAAAATTTCAGTGACGAAAATTGATATCGATGGGACTATAAAATTCGACGTTAATTGGCAACTTTACGAGAAATATCTGTGCGACGCAACGAGCGTCATGATTCATTCGAACAACGCCGAGGTTCTCAACGCCGTTGAGGATAACGTCGACGAGTGGATCAAGACGATGGAACGAGTCTGCGTTTGATTATTTATATTTTCTTCCATACCAGCGATGTGTAAAATAATAAACGAGGATAACGATGCGCCTGTTTCCGCGAATCTAGGCTATCGTCGAGAGTCAACAGTTGCGCAGAGAAACAGAGACCGTGGGACCTACGGCGGAATTGATATACTGGAGAAGACTGCTCGTTCGCTTTTCCTCGATCGTCCGGCATATCGAGAGCCCGCATACGAGGATGTTTATTCAGCTTCTCGTTCAAGCCAAATCGAAACTCGAAAAGGCACGCATCACCGTATCTTACAATTGCGTGTGTGTATATATATATATATATATATATATATATATTTATTCCATACTCATATACGCCGATATTTTATTCCCACGGCGCCGCAGCAGAAATGGAAGAAACTCGACGGTCGCGTTACGACGGTACTAATATTGTCGCGGGAGAACGTCAAGTATTTGTACGCGTTGGAGAAATTTATCCAACCGCTCGACAGATTGCAGGATCCAACGAGAATCGGGGCGTATCTACCGACCCTCGTATACGCCATTAAAATGACATACGTCGCTTCTCGATTTTTTAACACGAGACGCATCATCACCGCCCTCTTCGTCAAGGTTGAGTACACAGCCGCTGTATATCGCGCAACAATATCCGTATCCACGATATAACAATCTACCGATAACGTCGACCGGCGCGATGATAAATATCCGTGAAAATTTTATTATTTCAGATGACGAATCAATTGATATTGGCGTGCAAAGCGTATCTCACGAAGAACGGCACCCTCGATATTTGGCTGGATGAAAAATCTGCCGTGATATCACGAATCAAGGTACACAAAGATCTACATTATTCTCTCGGCGTCTAGCTCTCTGATAAAAATCATCACTATCGCGCTGTTGTCCTTCCGCATGATGCGCAGGATTGCATCAAATTGTGCCAACGGTATTACGATTGTTGTGCCGAGATGTCCGCGAGATCGGAGCCGCGGTATACGAATGGCGGGGGCGCGAGGGAAACGTCCGGTAATGAGCCGCCTGCTCTCGAAATATCAGAGATGCGTGTCTTTGGAAAATTCGACAGGTTCAAGATCAGAATGAACAAAGTAATAACGTACAGGTGCTATTTTTTAAATCATAATTTGGCTCGTCGAGTCGCGTACGCGTAGCGCGGACGATATTTGTTTCTTCGTTTTGGCAGCTCATCGACGTTTTACGAATCTCATTGAATCACTCGATCCTTGGTTCCTCAACGATCGAGGGAATCGATGCTTTTGCCCGAAAATTTACCCATTTCTTTGACGAGTTATCGAGCAAAAAGTATGATCCTCTTGATCATAGAAAACCGTACTTTGATCCTGATTACGAAGAATTTCGGCGTAACGTGACAAAGACGGAGACGGAACTTGGAAATTTCTTCTTACAAGCTGTTTCGGTTGTGCCCGATATCACTGCCGCGTTACATCTGTTGGCGAGGTAACCGCGCAATTGTCCTCCCTGATGAAAAGGAGCGATGTAGAACTGTTGGAATCCGCGAGAATCTCTCAACATCGGCATCAGGGCCAAAAGCACGCGAAATTTCAATAGAGATTTATGAGGATTTATGAGGATTCGTAGTATTCCATCGGTTCATACGGGTCCTTTTCAACAGGACTGTATACGCCGGTATCATTTGTACGCACGGGGAACAGCTTTTGGTGAAAATTACGAATAAATAATAACGAATAACGGCGGCGGGGCCGTTCCGCAGATTCAACAAGTTGAACTTGAAATGTTTGCGAATCGACCGTAAATATTTGGAGCTCGCGAGCGTGTATCAACGAGATACGATGGAGACGATACGCGACAGATACAACGAGGAGAGATCGGAAGCTCCCATGGCGAGAAACATGCCACCGGTTGCGGCGAGAATTCTCTGGATTCGACAGCTCGACAAGCAGTTGGAAGAACCGATGAATATATTTAAAACTCGACGGCAGGTTATAACCCACGAGCGAATGCGAAAGTGCATCAAAGTTTTTAACGCTCTGACAAGGGTCTTTGTTCATTACGAGAGAATCTATTACAAGGCCTGGTTCGATTCGTCGGAAATCGTGAGTCCGAATCGCGCGCTCGAACGCTCACGTTTTCGTAACGATCGTATTGCACTCGTGTGTATTCACGTCCGATTATCGTACGCACCGCAGGTGCGATTGGCATTGTCATCGACTCTGCTTGTACGCCATCCAAAGACAAACAGATACGTCGTCAACTTTGATCCCTACATTGGCCAAGTTATCGATGAATCGGAGCATATGTCAAGATTGGAACTCGCTGTACCCGATTTCATTCGGATAATAACATTTTCCAAAGAAAAAATTTATTCCTCGTACGAAATGATCAAGAGTTTGGTCGAGGAGAACGATGCACTGAGGTATATGCGGCAATTCCCTTGTACCGCGCGTTACGAATACACGTATACGCCCGTCAAACACCGCCGATGCGCGGCGAGACGCGTGACTGATTAACCATATACTGATTTTTGTCGTTATCGGGCGCGCGCCAGGAGATCGGTTCCAAGCCTGTTCTTGAATCTCATCGGCAAGGCCATCTTTGTCAAACTGGAAGTGGCCTTTCAACCGTGTTTGTCGGTCGTTACGTGGGCGTCTCTCAATATACCCGAAGTGTGCGAAGCCATTCGCAAAACGATCCAACGATTTAAGATATTCGTCAAGGAAATCAGGGACATTAAGGATACGAGAATCGATCGAGTTTTCGACTCGATCGCCGATACCAGTATCGTCGATCTTTCCGATAATCCCCAGAGTCCGATTAAATTTTCCACCGATAATTGCGACTTTGGAAAATTAATGGCCATCGAATTGGAGATGAAATCTTCGGCCGCCGAGAAAGCCGTTGTTACCGTTGTAAATAAATTTTTGGACGTCATCAGACCTGGAGATCGGAAACTGCGGATCATCAAATACGATTGGTTGGATTTGGATAAGATCGAAAGACCGCCACCCGTGAGTTCGTTGACGAAGCTCCAAAAATCAGGAGCGTGCGAACCAGGTAAAAACCTGCTATAGTCTCTCTCTCTCTCTCTCTCTGTCTCTCTCTCTCTCTCTCTCTCTCTCTCTCTCTCTCTCTCTCTCTCTCTCTCTCTCTCTCTCTCTCTCTCTCTCTCTCTCTCTCTCTCTCTCTCTCTCTCTCTCTCTCTCTCTCTCTCTCTCTCTCTCTACCTACGATAATAGCTTTTCGGCAAGAATGAGACAAAACGTAAAATTTCCTTTTTCCGCCAAGAATTGTATTCTCGTTTACGCGGCCTCGATGAGCGCGTGGAGAGTCATCGTCCCAAGTATAATTGTTTGTTTGCGAATATTCAAGGTTTCGATAAAATACCGCAAGTTGACGATGAGAGCATCGACACGAGTCGAGTTGACAACGACTGCATGGAACTTTTCGCTTATTTCAATTACAAACTCATCGAGGCTCTGGTCAACTGTACCACAAATTCGCTCCATCTGTTGAAGAAGCGAATCGGCGTTTCTAGGTTTGCCGTTTTTCACCGCCTTTCATATTCCCGATATATGTCATATTTCCTCGATCTTACGGACATGCCGCGACGACGCGTGTATCATCATCATTTCCATATAGCGTACAGCGCGACATGAGCGTGGAAGAATCAACCGCCGGCGCCGTCACCTCCACCACCTCCACCACCACCACCACCGCCGTAGTTCCAGTCGCTCTTCTGCTGACGGAATTTGTCTTGCAAATTCCAAATATTACAATCGTTCCATCCATTCAAGAGTTGCAGAGTCATTTCAACAGAGTGACGAACAATGTAACGGAGATTCACAAGGGTATCGTCATGTGGGGCCAACGTTACGCGCTTGATCGAAAAAGTACCGTAGATAATGATGGTGGCGGGACCGGTATGGAATTTTATTAATTTTCCATAACTCGCGATAAACTCGACAAAACGCTTTGCCTGAATTTTATAAACTTAATAATTGGTACAGATGAAAAGACGAATTTGAAAAATTATCACGCAATAATCTCCGATCATAAAGAAGTTGTTCGTAGTTTGATGAGTTTACAAGGTGCCATTGTCATGCTGAAGGATGACGTGGCGCTTATCGGTAATGTAAGTGGAAATCCGCGAGCACGAGTGAATAACCCGTCAATGAGAATTGCCCAAGTTTTCGTATTCCAGTCACATTCGCGATTGTCGATTCATCGATGAATTTTCGTACCGTCTCCCGCAGTCGTATCTCCGCCGTTACTCTTTCATCTGGGCGGAAGATAGAGCCGAACGAGTCAAGGAATTCGTCGATTCGGAACCCACGGCGCGAGAGATAAAAGAAAAAATAATCGAGTACGCGGATCTGGCAGTGGCGGTTACCGATCTTCCGGATCGTCGTACGGTCGGACCAATTGAAATAAGCATGGGTTCGCACGCTCGCTCGTTATTCTTCACTCGACCCGGCAACTTGATATTAGTATCGCAATGTATCTAATCGCGCGTATCTCGTTGGCGATAAACTCAGGAAAGTTGAAGTTGGCTCTGCTGATAGAAGCGGACGCCTGGAAAACGTGTCTGGCTTCGACACTGTCGATCGCCTACGGAGACAAGCTCAAACGTATTACCGAGTACATGAGCGACAAAGAAAAAATATTAGCGCGAAAGATCAAGGATCTGGAGGACGTTAGACTCGCGATGAAATGCCTCCGTCATTTGAGAGATGATTTTATATCGCTGGACATGGAATTGATATTGATCGAGGAAACGTACACGCTTATGGGAAAATACGGTATCGCCGTTTCAAAAGGGGACCAGGACACCGTTGATGGGCTTCGTTACAATTTCACCAACATGTTATTCACGGTATAACATTATTATTAGGTACCCGCGGCGCGTCTCTGTAATCGCATTATCGTCCATATATTTTGTGAAAATTCCACAGGCGAAGCAAGTTCAAAGAACAATATGCGAGATGCAGGATCCGCTGAAGAAACAATTGACCGAGGGTGTCGCGGTTCTGAAGAAGGATGTTGCGGATTTTCATGCAGAGTTTGAATCAAACGGGCCGATGGTCGAGGGATTACCGGCGAAAGAAGCCAGTGAGAGGTAATTGTTATTCTCCTCGCTGAAGATAATCCTCGCGCGAGAGCCGAATCGATCACTCGAAAATTTCTGTATTTTCGGCAAGTTTTCACATTTTGTCACCGACGATGACAATAATTTCTCTACGATGCTCTTTTCGGACCTCGTTCGTGCAACTCGGTAGTTCAACCGTAGCGGTACTACTCGCGTGGTCGTACTGACAAATTGTTCTTAGCTAAGATGAAAAATTGATGACCCTCCCTCTCCACTGCAGACTCATACTGGCTCAATCGCGATTCGAAGAGTTGTGGGAACGTTACGAAACGTACAGTAACGGTCAGAGTCTGTTTGGGCTCGAGATTACCGAATATCCTCCCCTCGAACAACGCAAGAAAGAAATAAATTTATTGCAAAAGTTGTACGGCCTCTATTCGCAAGTGATGCGCGAGATCGATGGTTATTTCGAGATATCCTGGGCCGACATTGATACAGACGCCATCGTTGCTCGACTCACGGAATTTCAAAACAAGTTTATACAATATAAACATACAAATATAATGATAAAAAAATATGGCGCGCCCGTATACATTGTATACGGAATATTGGTTATATTTTTCCATTGAATCTGGCGCATAGATGTCGGATATTGCCAAAAGCGATGCGGGAATGGCCAGCGTACATCGATCTGAAGAGAAAGATTGATGATTTCAACGAGATTTGTCCCCTGTTGGAACTGATGGCGAACAAAGCGATCAAGGATCGTCATTGGGAAAGAATGTCGAAATTGTGCAATTACTCGTTCGACGTAGAGTCGGAGACGTTTACATTGGCCAATGTCATGCAAGCTCCGCTATTAAAGTACAAGGATGACGTTGAGGTTTTTCGCTCGTATTCCATTTTTCATTTTACACGGTTCCACCCCAACATCCTTGTCATCCGCCTGTATTTTCGGCGTATACCGTAAACTCGCGTGCATATGTTTCAGGATATATGTGTCAGTGCCGTAAAAGAAAAGGATATTGAGAGCAAATTGAAGCAAGTTATCGCCGATTGGGCGGTGGTGAATCTTCGATTCTCGAATTTCAAACAACGGGGCCAGCTTCGACTGAAGGGTGCCGAGACAGCGGAGATAATAGCACAGCTCGAGGATAGTTTGATGATAATTGGTTCCTTGATGGCAAACCGGTAATATAATTGTCGTCATCGTCGCCGCGTCGTCGCCGTTGTCGTCGTTCAGAGTTGATAGATCGTTTACGCGTTATACGCTGCAGTTACAATGCCCCCTTCAAGAAGGAAATTGTCCTGTGGCAAAGTAAATTGAGCAACACCTCGGAAATTCTTGGAAAGTGGTTGAACGTTCAGAATTTATGGGTATATCTGGAGGCGGTATTCATCGGTGGTGATATATCGAGGCAATTGCCAGCGGAAGCCAAGCGTTTCAACGTAATCCATCGCCCTTTGCCGTAGCGCATCTTTCTAAAATCGTCAAATTATTCATTAACTGCGGATCGAACAACCCCATTGCCAGGCTATCGACAAATCGTGGGTCAAGTTGATGTATCGCGCTCACGAGAAGTTGAATGCCGTCGAGACGTGCACCGCCGATGAAACGATGGATCGATTCCTGCCGCATTTGCTCCAACAATTGGAATCTTGTCAGAAATCTCTCAGTGGGTCGGTGAAAACACCTTGTCCGAAGTTCAAGTTGCCTCTCCCATCGATCGCGTCTTCCATTCTCTTATCCTTCACCTTTTGCAGTTACTTGGAGACGAAGCGAATCGTATTTCCTCGATTTTGCTTCATATCGGATCCCAGTTTGTTGGAAATACTCGGTCAGGCGGCCGATTGTCACTCCATTGTCAAGTACCTGGATGGATTTTTCGACAACGTCGCAAAGGTGCGTCCGCGGGCGCGCGATAGCGCGGTGCTAATGTCGATTGTCATCATTATATTCTTATCCGCGGTATTTCAACGCCTTATCGTGGTGTTTGTGATTAATTGAAAATACGGCGGGGAGCAGTTGGATTTCGCAGAGAAGGAGTACGATAAAATAATTGTCATGTATTCGCGCGAAAACGAGAAAATTTTACTCGAAAAGGAAGTTGCTTGTGCCGGGGGTGTGGAAAACTGGCTAAATACATTACTGAAGATGCACCAGCAATCCGTGGGCGCGGTCATATCCCAGGGATTGCAACAGCTCGCAAATCCGGAGATGGAAATTTTCAAACTCATCGACTCGTCTATATTGCAGGTAATTTATTAATATCTATTAAACTCTCTCTCTCTCCCGCTCTCTCTCGCTCGCTCTCTCTCTTGCTTGCTTGGCTTGCCCTATAGCTTGCTTGGGCTTAATAAATGTATAAATCTCTCTCTCCCTCTCTCTCTCTCTCTCTCTCTCTCTCTCTCGCTATCTTCACCTCCGCTGTTATAATAATACATCAAAATCATATCAGGTTGGTCTATTGGCGATCCAAGTTTTGTGGACCCGAGACGCTGAAATTGCCATAATTGCTTCAAAAAGGGACAAAACGATCATGAAGCGAACCAACAAACGATTTTTGGATCTATTAAACGGTCTTATCGAAGTTACGATAACCGATTTGACGAGATACGCGAGAGCGAAATACGAGGCTCTGATAACCATCCATGTCCACCAGAGGTTCGTGTTGTATATTATATTTCTTTTCTCAATTATATATAATATGTACCTCGGGAAAAAGGCGAGCGTGTGTTATATTAATCTTACCGCTGATACTGCCGTGGCTGCCTCGCACGCACACCATGCACACACTGCAGGGACATATTCGATGGTATGTGCCATTTGAGGATAAGAACGACTCAGGATTTCGAGTGGTTGAAACAGGCAAGGTTCTATTATGGGGAAGAGACCGAAGACGTATCGATTGATATAACCGACGTGACATTCGTCTATCAAAA
>OX333078.1:0-17500 GCA_946863875.1 Alloplasta piceator | reverse complement strand
ACTTGTACCCCTGACGAGAATCGTTTGGCAGCGAACCAAAGTTAAAATGTTACCGACACCCGCAAAGTTTCATTACGTTTTCAATCTTCGTGATTTGTCGAGAATATGGGAAGGTATATTGAGAATCGAAAGAAACGAATGTGACTCGATAAACAGGCTTCTCAAACTTTGGGATCACGAATGCAAACGCGTCATTTCCGACAGGTATCATGGATATTACAGATGGAAATTCAAGTAAGCGCAAAGCTCGCGCGATTAACCATATTTTTGTTGATTATTTTGTTTGCTCGTGATCGAAAGATTCACCAATACCACCGATAAGGACTGGTTCACGGAGACTATTAAAAATACGGCGGAGCATGAGCTAGGACCACTCGATTATCAGCGACACTACAGTCCGGTCGAGACACACTTTGTTAATTTTCTGCGCGAACCACCGGAACCAACGGGAATGGAACCCGAAGATTTTATTCTCGAAGCTCCAAAGATTTACGAAGAAATGCCCAGGTATCGATCACGATCACGAGAGTGCCGGACAAATACTTTGGTATCGCGATCTTTGATTCCGCAGTGCGAGTGTTGTTTTTGTTTTCGTTGATTATTTAATTTTCCCTCCTCTACAAATGCAGCTACGAATCGGTTATCGGGAAAGTTTTACAAAATATGGAACAGTTCAATGAATATGTTCGAGGTATGCACCTTGATTTGGTGTTCTTTCACGATGCTCTCGTTCATTTGATGAGAATATCGAGAATCCTCGGGGTAACGCGCGGTAGCGCGATGCTGGTCGGCGTAGGAGGATCGGGGAAGCAGAGTCTGACGCGACTCGCTTCTTTCATCGCTGGATACCGATTCTTCCAAATTGTTTTGACAAGGTACATCCATTGGCCGCAGTTTCTCAAACCATCTCTCTCCCACCTCTCTCACTCTGTCATCGATACGGTTTTGAGATCCCCGTGTACTCGCCAGGAGCTACAACGTCGCCAGTTTGACGGACGATTTGCGTAAATTGTATCGCGAGTCGGGATTAGGCAGCAAAGGATTGTCCTTTATATTTACCGACAATGAGATCAAGGACGAGGCGTTTTTGGAATTTATAAACAACATTTTGAGCGTCGGAGAAGTTGCCAATCTCTTTGCCAAGGATGAACTCGATGAGATACTGACGAGCGTATTGCCGTTGATGAAGGAAGACGATCCAAAGAGACCGCCTACTCTCGATAATCTTTACGATTATTTCATATCACGAGCGAGAAACAACCTCCACCTCGTCCTGTGTTTTTCTCCCGTTCGTAAAATCCATTTCTCAGTCGACTTGTTTCCCTTTTCCTTTTTCTTTTTTGTCTTTTTGTGTATTTTTCGTGCCTCGAAAGATCTCTCGGAGCTAAGACCGCGAGCATTCTCGTTGGAACTCGCAGGTTGGAGAAAAATTTCGTTCGAGATCGTTGCAATTTCCGGGACTCGTGTCCGGATGTACGATCAATTGGTTCACCAGATGGCCCAAGGACGCTCTGTGCGCTGTGAGTCGGCACTTCCTCATCAATTACAAGGAACTTTTGTGCACGAGTGAGATCAGGCGGCAATTGACGGAGGTTCTGGCCGATGTTCAGGACGACGTGACCGACACGTGCGTCGAATATTTCAAAAGGTATATCGGATTGATCGGTACGTTGATATTTCGAATTAAATACACGCACGTGCGGGTGTATAACGCGCATCTCGTATTACCGAACAGATTCCGTCGACCATCGTACGTCACTTTGAAATCATTTTTGACGTTTATCGAGGGTTACAAGGTCATCTATAAAAATCGACTTGATGAAATAAACACGCTAGCTCTGAGAATGAGCAACGGACTGAACAAGCTGGTCGATGCGGCCATTCAAGTCGATGAATTGCGCAAAATTCTCGAGACCAACCAGGCGGAAATAGCTATTAAAAATGTTCAGGTCGAGGCGGTGAGTGGGGGTTTTGTTTTTTTCTTCGATGAACATATAGTTGATGCGCGATGAATGTATCAGAAGCCGTGAATGTATAAATAAATATATATATATATACACGTATTATTATCATCGAAATTGCAAAGATTCTTGTGACGGTTAATGAGAAAAAACGAGAAGCGGAAGCTGTCAAGGAGAATGTACAAAAGTCGAAAAACGAAGCCGAGGATCTGTTGAAAATAATTTCGAAAGAAAAGAGTTTTGCGGAAGAAAAGTTGAAAGCCGCGGAACCGGCATTATTGGAGGCTGAAGCGGCTCTGTTGGTACGTACGTTTTATGATAAAAAAGAAAAAACGGCATTCGCGATACATCGGTTACATATTTTGCACGCAGACGATCAAAGCCGCCGATATATCGACCGTGAGAAAACTCGGCAAGCCACCTTTCCTCATCACCCTCATCATGGATTGCGTATTGATATTATTTGGAAAAAAATTGGATCCCGTTAAACCCGATTGGGATAGACAATTTTTGATATCCTCGTGGACCGAGGCGTTGAAGGTCATGGCCGATACGAGATTTCTTCACAATTTACAAAATTTTCCAAAAGACTGTATCAACGGTGAAACGGTCGATCTCATGCGGCCTTACTTGAATTATCATCTCTACACTTTCGAGGCTGCTAAACAGGCCTGTGGCAACGTAGCCGGACTTATACAGTGGACAATCGCGATGGTTTCTTTTTACGCGATAAACAAAGACGTTTTACCGCTAAAGGTTACGCGGAGATAGATGTATATATTTTCCGTTATTAGTCGCGATATTGTAATAATATATTACAACGATCCTGCTCTCTGTCTCGTCCGCACAGGCAAATTTGGCGATGCAACAAGGAAAACACGACACGGCGAATCAGAATTTGTCCGAGGCTGAGCAATTGCTGAGAGAAAAGGATCAAGATTTGAAAATAGTTGAAATGGAATTTGACGGAACAATGACCGAGCGTCAGGTCGGATTGTCGCGTATGCTTTCGCGAATATGTTTTATTCGTTCCATATATACATATCCATGATGTATTGTATTTACCTTTGCAGAAAGTTGTTGACCAAGCTGAGGCGTGTCGTATAAAAATGGACACGGCAACGGCAATGATCGATGGTCTTTCCGGTGAAAGAATCAGATGGACCGATCAATTGAGCATGTTCAAGTCCGAAACGGATCGTCTCGTCGGAGATGTACTCGTATTAACGGGTTTTCTATCTTACTGTGGCCCCTTTAATCAAGAATTTCGTCTTATCCTTCAGAGGCGATGGTTTGATTTTCTACAGAGTCGAAAGATTCCAGTTTCCGTCGGTATCAATATCATCGATTCCCTAACGGATACGGCAACGGTAAAACGCTGTTACCGTACTGTATCAAATGCAGAACGGAATAGCCCGTTGATACGCCGCCGCGTACACATTTGTATTAAAATCGTGCAACATTGTCAAATAGACCGGCGAATGGAATCTGCAGGGACTCCCCAACGATCAACTCTCGACTCAAAATGGCATTATAGTGACAAAAGCGACGAGATATCCTCTCCTCATCGATCCACAGCTCCAGGGAAAAACTTGGATAAAAAATAAGGAAAAAGAGTCAAATTTGCAAGTGAGCATGCACGATGGTAGTGCGACAAGAGTTTACGCAACGGGTAATGCGATAACTCGCTGTATTCGATTGGAAACAATGTTTCATCGACGTGACCATATTTTTGATACAGCTGACGTTGCTGAATCACAAATACTTTCGAAATCATCTCGACGATTGTATCTCCATCGGTCGACCTGTGCTCATAGAGGACATTGTGGAAGAATTGGATCCTGTTCTTGACAATTTGTTGGAGAAGAATTTCATAAAAATCGGAACATCATTGAAGGTTTCCTCTAATTTCGTACTAAAATCACGCTCATGTGCTCCAAACACGTGACACGCCAACGATAAAATAGACACGCGCGCATAATCTCAGGTAAAACTTGGCGACAAAGAAGTCGATGTGAACAGAGATTTCCGTCTGTATATAACCACGAAACTGCCAAATCCATCGTACACCCCCGAAATATTTGCTCGAACATCGATCATCGATTTTACCGTGACGATGAACGGTATTCTTTTTTTTTAAAATCTTTTTTTCATTTTATCAAACCAGAACGCACAAGTCGGCGGTACAGCGCGATACGTTGACCGTGCGTACGCTGATTCATTTGCCCCGCAGGTTTGCAGGATCAATTGCTCGGTCGTGTTATATTGACGGAAAAAAATGAACTGGAAACCGAACGAACCCAATTGATAACGGACGTGACGACCAATAAGAGACGGATCAAAGAGCTGGAGGCTAATCTGCTGCACAAGCTGACGACTGTACAAGTAAGCGACTGCAGTACATGCGAATTCTCGCACGTACATTCCGTTTGATAAAGATGTATGTATGTATAATGTATGTGCACGTGTACAGGGACCCCTCATCGAAGACGTTGAATTAATGGTGGTATTGGACAGTACCAGACACACCGCTGCGGAAGTTAATGAGAAACTGACAATCGCGAGAGAGACTGAATTGAAAATCAATGCCGCGCGCGAAGAATTTCGACCGGTCGCGATTCGTGGAAGCGTTTTGTATTTTTTAATTTCCGACATGTCACAAGTAAATTGTATGTACCAAACATCGCTGGTGCAATTCTTGGAACGGTTCGACATCTCGATTGATAGGTAATCGTACAATATTATATTACGGAGTTTGCGTCATCGTGTGCAAAGGCACGGCCATGCGACGCACTCTCTCTCTCTCTCTCTCTCTCTCTCTCTCTCTCTCTCTCTCTCTCTCTTTCTCTATCACTCTCGCTCTCGTACACATACATTCTTACTAAAATTCATCGCAGGTCCGAAAAGAGCCCGGTTAATCGGAAAAGGATTCGTTCCATCATCGAATATCTGACTCACGAAATATTCAAATACAAAGCAAGGGGGTTGTACGAAAATCACAAGTACATGTTCATTCTCCTGATGACGTTGAAGATCGATCTTGAAAGAGGAGCGATAAATTATCAAGAGTTTCGATACTTGATAAAAGGAGGCGCGGCTCTCGATCTCAATGCAGTGAGAAAAAAACCGTGCAAATGGATGTCCGATGTCACCTGGCTCAATTTGATCGCTCTATCGACTCTCGTACAGTTTCAATATATCCCCGCTCAGGTCGAAGCTTCCGAAAGAGTATGGAAATTATGGTTCGACAAGGATTCTCCGGAAGAGGAAGTTATACCGGATGGTTACGATAACTTGGATACTTTCCGGAGACTACTCGTCATCAGGTCTGTTGCATTACAGTTGCGAGCGCAGTTTATAAAATATGGAGCGCAGTTTGGGCTCACATCCCTGGCGGATTCGACGACCGTGCATACGGTCGTAAATGGTCGTCTTGTCGACCTTAATTTTGTGGTCGTCGGAAAAAGCATCGCATTTTGCTTGTGGGTCGTTACGACCACAAAATTATTAGTCGTAACAACCCTTGTTCCTGGGTCCGTTTGCTGGTCGTTACGACCCGACATTTTGAGTATAATTTTTTGCCAGCTCCGCGGGCCCTGGTCGGTACGACCAAAAATCTTGAGTCCAAGTTTTTTCCCCCCAGCTCGGCGCCCGTGGGAAAAAAAATCGACCCTGAATATCTCGTCGTTACGACCACGGGCGCGGCACTGGCGGATTCGACGACCGGAAGTTCGGTCGTAAGTGGATTTTTTTCAACCGATTTTTCTCGGTCGTAAGAAGTGGGTCGTTACGACTGAGAATTATTAGTCGTAAAGATCCATTCCGGGGGCCAGTCGGCTGGTCGTTACGACTGAGAATTATTAGTCGTAACGACCCATTCCGGGGGCCAGGTGGCTGGTCGTTACGACTGAGAATTATTAGTCGTAACGACCCATTCCGGGGGCCAGTTGGCTGGTCGTTACGACTGAAAATTATTAGTCGTAACGACCTATTTCGGCGCCCGTTTGCCGGTCGTTACGACCCGAAATCCTTGGTCGAATATTTTTTTCCCAGCGCAAATTAATACAAAAATTTGTATAGGTTATTCCGAAATAAACTAATGATTCTCACAGTCGTAACGACCAGCCAAGTGGCCCTCGGAATGGGTCATTACGACTAATAATTCTCACAGTCGTAACGACCATCCAACTGGCCCTCGGAATGGGTCGTTACGACTAATAATTCTCAGTCGTAACGACCAGCTAAATGGCCCCCCAGAATGGGTCGTTACGCCTAATAATTCTCAGTCGCAATGACCCACTTCTTACGACCGAAAAGAATCGGTTGAAAAAATCCACTTACGACTACGACGAAAAATTCTGGTCAACGATAACTGCCAGGGGGAGCTGGGGAAAACAAAATCGACTCCAGATTTCGGGTCGTAACGACCAGGGGCGCGGAGCTGGGGGGAAAAAAAAATTCGACTCGGGATTTGTCGTCGTAACGACAACGGGCGCCGAGATGAGGGGAAAAAAATTCGACTCTGCATATCTGGTCGTGACGACCACGGCAGGGAGCTCGGAAAAAAATATGCGACTACACATTTCTGGTCGTAACGATCAGCGAACGGACCCCGGATCGGTCGATACGACTAATAATTTTTAGTAACGACCCACGAGCGGACTGCGATGATTCTTCGTACGACCAAAAAATTACGATCGACAAGACGACCATTTACGACCGAAACTGTTTACGACCCTAAATTTAGGGTCGGCGAATCTGTCAGGGATCCGCGTTACTGGGTATCGTTTGTCCAATCGTGTTGCTCGTGCGTGTCCGATTCGCTGAATTATCGCTGCTCTCTTGTTACGCCACAGGGCCTGGTGCATGGACAGAGCCTTGTCTCAATCACGAAAATACATAGCCAGTTCGCTCGGTTCAAAATACGCGGAACCGGTGATCACTCTGCTCGACGGAATGCACGCTGAATCACGGCCCGACACACCAATGATTTGTTTATTGAGCATGGGTTCC
The DNA here is from genome assembly GCA_946863875.1 of Alloplasta piceator. Taxonomy (NCBI): domain Eukaryota; kingdom Metazoa; phylum Arthropoda; class Insecta; order Hymenoptera; family Ichneumonidae; genus Alloplasta; species Alloplasta piceator. The sequence continues at coordinate 10,526 of OX333078.1, read as the reverse complement.
GATCCGACACCGAGTATCGAGCAACTTGCCAAAAGATTGGAAATAATCTGTCGAAGCATATCAATGGGACAGGGCCAAGAGATTCACGCCCGAAAGTTGCTCATGAATGCAAAAACAGAGGTTACAGTCTGTACTATTATTTGTCAAACGTGTATCCGCAGCAGCTGGGATAATTTGTCCGCGCGTGTGTGCGTGTGTTTTTCAGGGTCACTGGGCACTTTGTCAAAATTGTCACTTGGGTCTGGGATACATGGTGGAAATGGTCCATTTCATTCGAAATATGGAATCACCGCACCCGGATTTTCGAGTTTGGATAACGACCGAACCTCACAATGATTTTCCAATTTCTCTACTACAGATGTCGATCAAGTTTACCTATGAACCACCCCAAGGTGCACAGTTATTTTTCGCTCGATTATTGACACGCTCGTTCAATAAAAAACGGGTGAATACGACACTTCGGGTGAATATTCGATCGATCGAATATATATATACTCTGACACGCGTCTCAGGCGTGCGAGCGGGAATAATCGCCACGTACAGTGGGATGAATCAAGAAATGCTGGATCAATGCGATGCCGTACAGTATATTCCCTTGGTTTACGCAGTTTCATTTTTGCACACTGTCGTTCAAGAGCGCAGAAAGTTTGGACCTCTCGGATGGAACATCCCGTATGAATTCAATTCGGCAGACTGGCTCGCCTGTTGTATCTATATGAATAATTATCTCAGCGATTACGATCCGAAACGAGCCGCAGGAGGAATAAGCTGGCCGACTATTCGGTTCGTGGAAATCGCTGAAATAATACAGCGACCAATTTTCACGTTTAATCGTTTTTCAGATCCAAAAGTTATTATTTCGTACAAAATTCAGGTATATGATCGGTGAAGTACAGTACGGTGGTCGGGTTACCGATGATTATGACAAACGGCTACTCAACACCTTTGCCAAAGTATGGTTCTCCGATACTCTTTTTACGGACGATTTCGCTTTCTACAAAGGTTATCGAGTTCTCGGTTACAAGCAAGTCACCGATTACGTCAGAGCCATTGACGATACGCCACCGATTGATCCACCGCAGGTCTACGGACTGCATTCGAATGCCAATATCACGTCAGTATGCTCAACGTAATGATACAGCGTGTGTACAGCTGAGCGTCTCATTGCAGCGTCTATAGACGCCGATTATTAAAAAATTTCGAGTTGGACCGCGAAAATCCAGCGCGGATACTGCCGCGCTATCTTGTATACGCCGAAATGCCGAATTATTTATTTCACGATACAAGCAGGTATCAGAGCGGTACGACGCAGGAAATTCTCAACACGATAATTTCGGTTCAACCGAAAGAATCCGGCAGCGGAATCGCCGGCGGCGAATCCAGGGAGGCGTCGGTCGTTCGGCAGAGCAAGGAAATGCTGGCAAAGTTACCACCGTCGTACGATCCTTTCCAAGTTAAAGAAAGGTCTTTGGAATATCGCATCTTTCGTTTCCGCTTCTCTGTTCCATATTAGATATTCACGGATAGTATATTCTTTCGAAACATTTCAAACTTGTTGAAAATTTTTATATTTTTCATCTCCAAGACTCGCAATAATGAATCCTACTGCACCTATCAACACATTCCTGAAGCAAGAGATCGATCGTATGCGGATAGTCATCGAACTGGTCCGTGTTATTCTCAAGGATTTGCTTCTGGCCATCGAGGGTGTAATTATAATGAACGAGGTAAATTGTAAACAACTGTCATTTCCGACACTTTGAAGTATAGAAGAGCATGCGGCAGCGTTCGTGCGTTATTTTCGTTGTGGTTTTGAACTCTTGATTAACTTTTTGATACTCGCGGGTGTCGAGACGCTGCTGCGCGTTACTCTCGTTACTCGTCGCATTTTGTGACGGAAATGTACGACCGAATGTTGATAGCTGTCGGCGCGCGTGCGTGCGTGTTCGTGTGTGTGTGTGTGTGTGTGTGTGTGTGTGTGTGTGTGTGTGTGTGTGTGCGCGCGCGCGCGTATCTATACGCACAATGAAAAAAAATAATTGAGAAACAACACTTGAGAATTTATCGTTGTTATAATTAGCAACTGAGGGACAGCTTGGATAACATATACGATGCGAGAATTCCACAAACATGGAAATCACGATCCTGGGAATCTTCTACACTGGGATTTTGGTTCACCGAATTACTTGAGAGAAATCAACAATTTTATAGTTGGATTTTTATCGGCAGACCCGCTAAATTCTGGATGACCGGATTTTTCAATCCCCAAGGTATTATTGCAGCTACGCCCGGGGACGACTATATCACTGTACGACACTCGACGATGCGACGAAGCGTAAAAATAATAACTCTGATAAAAACGAAATGATAGGATTTTTAACGGCCATGAAACAAGAAGTAACAAGATCGAACAAAGGATGGGCATTGGACAACGTGGGGCTTCACAATGACGTAACTCGACACTCGAGCGAAGAAATCAAAGTGCCACCTAACGTGAGTAAAAGATTTACTTTTTTCTCTTTGTCATGTCAATTCGTGTGATATTATTTGTACATGGACGGGTGCGGCGGCAATTGTACTTTTTCGTATGCGAAAATTCACGGTTCAAGGATATTGATGTATAATAAATTTTGACAGGAAGGCGTCTACGTGTATGGCCTGTATCTGGAAGGTGCCGGCTGGGACAGAAGGAACAATAAACTCTGCGAGTCGGCAAATAAAATCCTATACGTTATGATGCCGGTAATTCATATTTCCGCACTTAACAATGCTCCGGAGAAGAGCTCCAAATTATACGAGGTGAGTCTGTATGCTGCTGATAATCGAGTAAACGATCAGTGTGCTGCGACGCGAAACGAACGAATGTCAAAATACCGAAATAACAACTGCGATTCAACTTGATGGAAGTTTATTTAATTTAAAAAATTCAATTGCACACTGTTTCTTTCGAATTTCAGTGTCCCGTATACAAGAAGCCAAAAAGAACATACGTACTTTTCGTGACACCTCTTTGGTTGCGAACGACAAGATCGCCGGATTTCTGGATTTTACGAGGGGTTGCCCTGCTATGCGATAACAAGTGATGAAAAAAGAAATACAATGTACATCGACGTAAAATCTATAAATTGTACAATGTATGTGTAAGCCGAAAATAAATTTTTTGAAAAAGTATATGATCGTGCTCTGAACGAGCGATTCATCGCGTTGCTGTATCACCGTTGTTTAAACGTGCGGAATGAAAAAAAATAAAATAACACGAAGAACGGTGTTTTTACGACGATTCTTCGTTATGAAAAATTTGAGCACCCCACTTGGCTCTTACGACGAATGATTTTTTCAAGGCCGCAACGTGTCTCTGAATCCGTGAAAAATTTAACCACGACAAATATAGCATATTCGCGTTGCGCGCGAAAATTTCGATCCAAAACAAACACACCGTGGTCAACATTGTAGTTGTTTTTTTTTCTAATTTTTATTTCAACCAGAGGTATGATAATTTGAGATGAACGTTGAAAATTAGCGAAATACATCTACATCGGAAATTGTCAACTTATCGAACCAAGATTTGCATACGTGAAATTGTCCAACTTTTATGACTGTACACTGAAAAAAAAGATGGTTGAATCAACAAAATCTTTTGTCAAATACGTTCAACTAGATAATTTAGTTAGTACAATTCAACATTTTTTTGCCTGAATAATATTTTAGTCGACCGAAGCGCAGAATTGTTCAAAAAACTAAATATTTAGTTAGACCAAATAAATATCTAGTTGAACGTATTTGACAAAACGTTTTGTTGATTCACACAAATTTTTTTTTCAGTGAACCCCGCCAACTGCCGCCAACGACAATGGACCTCGTGCTGCAATACGAAATAATACCGGGCACGGGATGCATGGAGATTATCGTCCGTTGACGCCATATCGTCACCCTTGTTCTTTCTCTTCTTAACTTTTGTAACTTGTATTACGAGGATTTTGGATGAACATGATGCATTTCTGTAAAGAACCACGAGTCGTCCGGACGGAGCGGAGTAAGCGGGGTGGTTGCTGCGAAAAACTCGAGTCTCCGATTTCACTACATCCCACGAGGAATGTTTATTTTCAACTCGAATTTGTATCAGTATGACTCGTAATCGTACGGGGTACATCGACACTCGAGGGAGAAGAGGGTAATAAAAATAACAAAATGAACACGAACAATGGAAACTCTGAACTTTTCAACAATTTTTGTATCAACTTTTTTGACATGTTTCTAACAATGCGTTTGACAAAGACCTCGTTAAGAATATAATTTGCTCACGTGGCGATACAAGTGGTTCCGAGCCTCGCGAGGAGGGATACGAATAAGATTTGAGGGCTGTTCGGTGGGTTTGAAGCGAGAAATAAAGAGTCTTCGCGCGCGATGTAACAATGTTGCAAGATATGATACTAGGTTTATTAATCACAATCGCTCGAATGAGTCCTAAAAAAAACCGGTTCGTCGTAGATTACAATATATCGATATATTCGCACGTGAGGAGCTCCCCGCATGGGCAATCGCCGTCGCTCTTATCGCACCGTCTCTCTGATTTCTCTCGTTCTCGACGCGCTCCAAAATTCCGCTATCTCTTCTCTATCGCCGGATTTCGTCTATGTCTCCGTCTATGTCTCCGTCTCCGTCTCCGTCTCCGTCATCGAGTGGAACGAGAACACGCACTGAGAAAAATAAAGTTGGAATCAACCAAAACTGTCATTCGATACGTCCAAACGAATATTTAGTTGGTACGATTCATTTTTTTTTTCCCCGAATAATATTTTTGTTGACCGAAGCGCATATATAATACAATAAAATAATTTGAATATTTATGCGCTTTGGTCAACCAAAATATTATTCAGGCAAAAAAATATTGAATCGTAGGATCGGGCGTGAGAGGCAATTGTATAAAATTATAAAATAGATCGACGCGAATATATAACCTGCTGAAATCGCCCAACGATCATCGTGGACTCTCGACCGATAGTGCAGTATTGTACAGAGACATTTTTTATAATAGAGTTGCTTCGTTGCAACTCCGTAGAAATATTTTCATCTCGGAGTAAATACGAATCGCTGCACCAAAAGGGCAATTGTTTCGTAATTATTTATTTATTTTTCATTCAACGGTAAAATACGATCATTCTCGTGACCCCTTGAATTTATTATCCCCTGATGAATAAAGAATTTAATTTGAATTTGCGAAAAATTGAAATCGAAAACCACCGACGAAAAAAAAAGCAATCGAAATTGAAAATTATAATTTAAAATTGACACTGAAAAATTGGATCATCGGGTAGGAAGTAATTTTTTTTTCCACCATTTATTTTTGGCGATTCAAAACCGAGATTTTTTTTTCGCTCATCAAGTTCGAATGAATCTATTTCTTTTAATAAATGAAATTTTATTGACGCATCGGCCTGATTGTCCATCGATCGCGCTGATATATAAATATTATAGATTCAATGAAATTGAATCATCATGTTGGAATTGCAAAAATTATCGTATTTTTCAGCCTCGTGATTCAGACTCGTCCGTTAGATGCAATGTTGCTTTACCGCGGATTATCGTGGAAACCGTGCAACAGATGCAAAGTGTATCGCAGCTAGCAGCTTCGATACGAACGATGGGGACGTCGAATGAAAGGCACGATTCGTGGCGATATATTTTTTTCCATTCAAGGACTGTATCCCCGTATGATTTTTTAATGGTTTTTTTTTCTTCAAATTTCAGATGGACCGCGAGTCTGTCAAATTTCGTCTCGGCTGGTGCGAAAAGAACCGCAGAGCCCACGAGACTCTTGAATTTGCGGAGCACGCGTGATGGTCCCGCTGTTGACGCAGAGAAAATCGTTGACGCTTATTTCATCGTCGAATTGTTCGCGCTAAAATAGTAACGTTGCGTTACGATCGATCGTCCTGCGATGCTCTTGACGGTTACACGCTACAGAGATAATTGAGATAATAACGAGTCCACGATTTACGATGAATATAATTCGTCACGCGAACGAATCGAGTCTTTCATCACGAGTGACACGAGTATCGAGTGGATGATACAAAAACTTGAGAGCAACGACGATCGATCGGTTTGTTTTCCATTGGATACAACGTTTACGCGAGAGGGTACTTACTCACTGGCAATCTCATCGAGGTGCAACGGTGGACATGACAAGAGCGAAGAGTCGAAGAGCGGGGAGGAACGCGACAAGGAGGCAAAAATTGGTCACCACGTCGGCAAGGATAACGGTGAGAATGGAAATCAACGTCGAGGGATGAATCAACGAGGGACAAAACGAATACAGAAATTTCGAGGGAGAAGAAGCATCGAAAGAGCGACGATTCGAGCGAGGAGAGAATGGCAAGGATACGAAAAAGGAAGTTGACGGGGAAAAGGAAATTGGCGAGATCGAGGATACGGAAGAAAAAATCATCAAGAAGGATAATGACGTGTGAGTCGCGATTGGAAATATCATGAAAATATTTTTTAACCCGATATCGCAAAATTTGCGAACGCTACAGCAACCACGCAATTTTTTTTGTAAATTTAAAAGCGCATAAAATTCGCCCGCGTCGATGAATTTTTGCAAAATTTATAACAAAGGGGCTGTGGAGCTCAGCTTATGTGGAAAATTTCGGCTCGCTACTCCAATGTGGTCTTGCGATATAGATGTTGGAGTTTTTCCGAGGCAGCGACACACACACACACACACACACACACACACACACATACGGACATTTTTTGAAAATATAATTTCTCCATGTTTTAGGACATTTTTAACATACTGACATGAAAATCTCGAACAAAAAAATTTCGCGAAAACAAAGCTTCCTCTATGAGGTAGCAAAATGGTCAATGATTGAGAAAAGGGTCTTGGAGAAAAAACACCAAGTGCTTACGAAATGGAACGCATTGATGGATCTATGATAAAATTATGAGGCTCGAACATTTTCTGAATTTTTTACGAATTTCTCATTTACGCGTTGAGCTGAACTATTACCATTCTACAAAAATTCCTTTCTGCTTGCAGGTATCGAACGAGTCTTACAATTACGAGATACACGAGCCACTCGGTGTATCCGATTGGTGCGCTGATAAATTGGAATTTTTACTCGTTAATATGCGATGATTCGATGATGGACGATCGCGGGTGCCGCCGATGGAAACAAGATAATGGTTGAGCGATAAAATCACGGCGGTGCTATGGAAATACAACGTCATTGAAACGTACGGCGAAATGAAAAAAAGAAAATACCACGAAAAACGGTCTTTACGACGATTCTTCATGATGAAAAATTAGAGCGCCATTTGGCTTCTTACGTCGAACGATTTTGTCAAGGCTGCAACGTGTCTCTGGATCCGTGAAGAATTTTATCATGACAAATAGCATATTTGCGTTGCGCGAAAAAATCTCGATCCAAAAAAAAACACCGATCAACATTGTAGTTGTTTTGTTTTTCTAATTTATATTGCAACCAGCGGTATGACAACTCGAGATGACCGTTGAAAATTAGCGAAATACATCTACATCGGGGATTGTCGACTTATCATCGAACCAAGATTGGCATACCTGAAATTGTCCAATTTTTATGACTCTACCCCGCCAACGACAATGCGGACCTCATGCTGCGATCCTTGATAATACACACCGGGCACGGGACGCACGATTATCGCCCGTTGACACCATATCACCACCCTTGTTATTTTTTTTATTAATTTTTATAACTTGAATTACGAAGATTTTGAAAGAACATTGTGCATCTCTGTAAAGAACCACACGTCGTCTGGAAGAAGCGGGGTCAGCGGGGTGATGGTTGCGGCAAAAAACTCCAATTTCATTATGACTCATGAGAAATATTTATTTCCAACTCAAATTTGTATCAACATGACTCGTAATCGTACGAGGTAAAGGAATAACACTCGAGGGGGAAGAGGGGAATAAAAATAACACGATGAACACGAACAATGGAAACTCGGAGTTTTTCAAAAATTTTTGTATCAATTTTTTTTTCGCGTGTCTTTGACAATGCGTTATATTTATAAACACACCGAAATCTATTATAAGATATCTAGAATCCCGTCAGTTGTAACCCTGGCAGTTGATGCGACGTTGAATAAAAAATAATGAAAAAAAATATATTGATCGTTTGAATCTTCATTTCGCTCCTCTTATTTCCTCTTTGATTCCTCTTTATTTTGGGTAGTGTACAATCTTGGCCGGGATTATCGAGACTTGACGGACTCTGCAAGTCTCCGTTATTGCAATCTTGAATAGTAGTAGTATATTTATTTGTCGAGATGTAAATACATCTATTACAAAGAGGGTTGGTAATGCGGTAGCTATATAATTCAAATCTTAACCTAGTTACGAAAACAAACGGACGCGTCAGGTTCCAAACATCAATTTCCCAGCGCAAAGGCTCGCAATTTGCATGCTAATATAATGAATAAAGCCAGATTTCGAGTTCCCGCCTCGTCCAAATTATCAAGAGCAATAAGAGAATTGGCTACCGGAAAATATTGGGTTCTAGCGGCGTCGTACAACGGACATTCAAATAGAAAGTGGTCCAGCGTTTCAAGTTTCAGCATATTACAGACCGAGCACGTTACATTAATGTCGAGTTTATATATAGTATAAATTTTTAAATCTAAACGCTACCGTTACTGAACCCGAAAGGCGACTTTGAGCTGCTAATCTTTTGAAGGGAAGTGGGATATTCAAGTCTAGATATGGCTCGCGTTTCAGCTCGTTGAGCTGAACGCGGTTTTTATACAACGGGCTGTACGTCGAGAGCAAGACTCGAACTGCATCAGATTGGAATTGTTTCTCTTTAATGGTCACCAACACACGCTCTGTGCTATATTTAAAATTGTATTATAGTTCATATTATCAAAAATTTCGGAAGAGCCGCTAGCATCTAATAATTTTCGAAGGCATGTGAACCAGTTGTATTTCGGATTATTTATATTCCAGGCATCGAGAGCTACTAATCGATCAAGGCAGATTTTCGGAAATCGGGATGGTTCCATTTCGAGTATTTTTATTCAGGTTTCAGGTTTCAGGTTTCAGGTTTCAGGTTTCAGGTTTCAGGTTGCAGTTATTGAGGTTTCAGGTTGCAGGTTTCAGGTTTCAGGTTTCAGGTTTCAGGTTGCAGTTATTGAGGTTGCAGTTATTGAGGTTGCAGTTATTGAGGTTGCAGTTATTGAGGTTGCAGTTATTGAGGTTGCAGTTATTGAGGTTGCAGTTATTGAGGTTGCAGTTATCGAGGTTGCAGTTATCGAGGTTGCAGTTATTGAGGTTGCAGTTATTGAGGTTGCAGTTATTGAGGTTGCAGTCATTGAGGTTGTTGAGGTTGCAGTTATTGAGGTTGCAGTTATTGAGGTTGCAGTTATTGAGGTTGCAGTTATTGAGGTTGCAGTTATTGAGGTTGCAGTTATTGAGGTTGCAGTTATTGAGGTTGCAGTTATTGAGGTTGCAGTTATTGAGGTTGCAGTTATTGAGGTTGCAGTTATTGAGGTTGCAGTTATTGAGGTTGCAGTTATTGAGGTTGCAGTTATTGAGGTTGCAGTTATTGAGGTTGCAGTTATTGAGGTTGCAGTTATTGAGGTTGCAGTTATTGAGGTTGCAGTTATTGAGGTTGCAGTTATTGAGGTTGCAGTTATTGAGGTTGCAGTTATTGAGGTTGCAGTTATTGAGGTTGCAGTTATTGAGGTTTATTGAGGTTGCAGTTATTGAGGTTGCAGTTATTGAGGTTGCAGTTATTGAGGTTGCAGTTATTGAGGTTGCAGTTATTGAGGTTGCAGTTATTGAGGTTGCAGTTATTGAGGTTGCAGTTATTGAGGTTGCAGTTATTGAGGTTGCAGTTATTGAGGTTGCAGTTATTGAGGTTGCAGTTATTGAGGTTGCAGTTATTGAGGTTGCAGTTATTGAGGTTGCAGTTATCGAGGTTGCAGTTATTGAGGTTGCAGTTATTGAGGTTGCAGTTATTGAGGTTGCAGTTATTGAGGTTTATTGAGGTTTATTGAGGTTTATTGAGGTTTATTGAGGTTTATTGAGGTTTATTGAGGTTGCAGTTATTGAGGTTGCAGTTATTGAGGTTGCAGTTATTGAGGTTGCAGTTATTGAGGTTGCAGTTATTGAGGTTGCAGTTATTGAGGTTGCAGTTATTGAGGTTGCAGTTATTGAGGTTGCAGTTATTGAGGTTGCAGTTATTGAGGTTGCAGTTATTGAGGTTGCAGTTATTGAGGTTGCAGTTATTGAGGTTGCAGTTATTGAGGTTGCAGTTATTGAGGTTGCAGTTATTGAGGTTGCAGTTATTGAGGTTGCAGTTATTGAGGTTGCAGTTATTGAGGTTGCAGTTATTGAGGTTGCAGTTATTGAGGTTTATTGAGGTTATTGAGGTTTATTGAGGTTGCAGTTATTGAGGTTGCAGTTATTGAGGTTGCAGTTATTGAGGTTTTTGAGGTTTATTGAGGTTTATTGAGGTTTATTGAGGTTTAGTTATTGAGGTTTA